>CAKNEV010000123.1:0-76431 GCA_930272055.1 Rhizopogon roseolus
AGGGTCTTGTGTCGTAAATACTTGTTTTGGTTAACTTGAGGTCTCTTCCACCAATCAAATGTCGTCGCTAGTCATAGCCGGTTTACCTTTCTTTATTGTAGCTCTCCCAGTAATTGTACACATGATGTGACCTCTAGTACCACTTTCATGCCAACTCTGTCCGTATCGCTGAGCTACGTGAAATCGGACCGCCTTCTAACACCACTGGATGGGCAAAGCGCGTCTGGCCAAATCTGAAGATAGCATTCAGCATCGCAAGCGGTGCTTTCTCGTCTGCTGTTCCAAAAGTGGCATACTGAGTTCCATCCTGAATATTACGCTCATCAGTAACCAACAGCTGAAGCATCTTCTTGGTCCTGATGTGATGCTCCAATCCTCAAGATACGGCTGTAGTGAATGTATCGTTGGCCTTACTTATCCCAGGGAGATCAATTAGTTCAAAGTTTTGTTGCATGATACATTCATTGAGTATCTGGACGTGTCCTCTGAGGAGGTGGCCGACAAGTTGTGTGCGGCGGTACGTCCCTTCCGTCGCGTTGCACTACGCAGTACGCCTGATCCACAATAGTGGAAGATTAAACCTGGGGGACACTGAGGTCGTTGTAACTACTTACAATGGATTGTGGCGATACCGTCTTGGTGACGAAGTCGAAGTGTTAGGATTTGCTCCAGACGATGGTTCCCCCGTAGCGGGTCTCGTTGAACGACAGAAGTAAGCAACAGGATGTTTTCCCGTGCCGATTGAGCTCACTGAACTTTACAGTGCGGGAATAAGATTAGATACTAGTAGTGCCTTGGTCACGGAAGTTCAACTGGTACGATCAATACGTTTGCAACCCCCAGATACGATCGGTCAAGTTATGGAGTTCACTTGCTTCAAAGACCCCCAAAAACTTCCCTCTACCATTGGGTTCTTTGTGGAACGAGCTCAGGGGCTACGTAAGTCGCATTACTTCACAAGAACTCTCCCTCTCTAATTGCAGATTTCTTAGGTACTTCCCCGCGCCTCGCGAGGCAACGACTGCTTGATGCGCTCTCAACTTTCAAGTGCGAACGAAAATTTCAGGAACGGCTATGATGCTGGGTGGTTCGGCATGCCCACGATACGCGTGGTCAAGTCTGGAACGTTCTCGGAATACAGAAAATGGAGGGGCGAAACTACTACTACGATTGGCACATGTCAAGTGAAAGTGCCTGTAGTGATGTCCAATATTGCAGCTCAGGAGTGGATATTGGATAGAGTAGAATTAGAAATCTAGATATCGAGGAGAGTCTACCTGCTATTGATGTAATTCTTCCTTCGCGAAGACTCCGACGACGAGTGTAAATCTCATTATGTCATTATGAAAGTAGCTCCTGGTCTCTAGATCTGGTTACGATCGACCGACAGTATACTGTATATTCAAGTATAATGCTAGCATGTACAAGTATACTTCTATAAAGCTCCGGGACATAGCTGCGATGGCGAAGCATGCCATTTCTGGCCGGCAAATCGTGGCTGGGCCTAATCGCGCGGGGCGGGTTTTAATGAGCGTCAAGTACGGCGTGGGTTCGGGTGGATTCGACAAGGTCGATGAGAATGAGGCCAGCGAAAACGAGGGTGCTATAGACTATGCAGGCGATGAAAGCGACCCCTCGTGCGTATCTCTCAATCTCCCTAGGCTCACGCAATCTTGACCATTTGTATAAAGCAGATGAACTACAACCTGAAAATGGCATGCTTCGCCATCGCAGCTATCAGCCAAGACCTGGCTCTCGCTACTTCACTTATGACGGCTCGAATGGAGTCCTGGGTATCCAGATCCCGGAGCTGATAGTTGTGTATGTTTATTATAGAAATATACTTATACATGCTAGCATTACTGATCTTATACTTGAATATATACTGTCTATCGTCGTAACCAGATCTAGAGACCGGGAGCTGCTTTCATAATGATACAATGAGAAATTACCCTCGTCGTCGGAGTCTCCGCGAAGGAAGAATTACATCAATGGCAGGTAGACTCTCCTCGATATCTAGATTTCTAATTCTACTCTATCCATTATCCACTCCTGAGCTGTAGTATTGGACATCACGACAGGTACTTTCACTTGACACGTGCCAATCGTAGTAGTTTCGCCCCTCCATTTTCTGTATTCCGAGAACGTTCCAGACTTGACCACGCGTATCGTGGGCATGCCAAACCACCCAGCATCGTAGCCGTTCCTGAAATTTTCGTTCGCACTTGAGAGCGCATCAAGCAGTCGCTGCCTCGCGAGGTGCGGGGAAGTGCCTAAGAAATTTGCAATCAGAGAGGAGAGTTCTTGTGAAGTAATGCGACTTACCTAGCCCCTGAGCTAGTTCTACAAAGAATCCAACGGTCGAGGGAAGTTTTCGGGCGTCTTTGAAGCAAGTGAACTCCATAACTTGACCGATCGTGTCTGGGGTTTGCAAACGTATCGATTGTACGAGTTGGACTTCTGTGACCAAGGCACTTTCGAATTTTATCCCCGCACTGTAAAGTTCAGTAAGCTCAAACCGGCACCGGAAGACATCCCGTTGCTTACTCCCGTCGTTCAACGAATCCCACTACGGGGGAACCATCGTCTGGAGCAAATCCTAACACTTCGACTACGTCACCAAGACGGTATCGCCATAATCCATTGTAAGTAGTTACAACGACCTCATAGTGTCTCCCTGGTTCAACCTCCCACTATTATGGATCAGGCGTACCGCGTAGTGCAACGCGACGGAAGGGACGTACCGCCGCATACAACTTGTTGGCCACCTCCTCAGAGGACACGTCCAGATACTCAATGAATGCATCATGCAACAAAACTTTGAACTGATTGATCTCCCCGGGATAAGTAACGCCAATGACGCATTCACTACTGCCATATCCTGGGGTTTGGAGTATCACATCAGGACCAAGAAGATGCTTCAGCTGTTGGTTACTGATGAGCGTAATATCCAGAATAGAACTCAGTATGTCACATTTGGAACCGCAGACGAAAAAGCACCGCTTCCAGTGCTGAATGCTATCTTTAGATTTGGCCAGACGCGCTTTGCCCATCCAGTGGTGTTGGAAGGCGGTCCGATTCCACGTAACTCAGCGGCACGGACAGGATTGGCATGCAAGTGGTGCTACAGTTCTCATTATGTGCATAGTTACTGGGGGAATAAAATCCTTGCTTACCTCCAGATTTTCCCGGACGTTCTCGATATGATCGAATTCTGGTATTACACCTTTCTCGACAGCGTTTACAAGAGTAGGCCAGTCGCGGTCCATGTACATAAATATGTCAAGCAAAGTAGTGGAAAAAAGGACCTTGAGAGTTTCCACGCTACGATCGGCCAGAGCGAATAAGGCGTGCAATAGAAGGAACGAGGAGTGATTTGTGACCATGGACACTGCGTATGGAGCAGTCTCCCCTGGTACTACATTAAACTCATGATTTTTAATGTCCAGCTTTCAAATTCGGGCATTACTCACACTTGGACGACATTCTGCTTTCGTCTTCGTCTGGGTTCCATCCCATTTGGACCCTAAGCAACCCACCACTCGCGGGAACGACGAGTATTTTTCGAACGATGTCTTGATTTCCACGTAAGACACTTAAGACCTCCTTGTACCGTATGTCATAGGTGTATACACTCTGACTAATGACAGGGGAAGCCGGTGGGCGCCAGGTTGTGCCCTTATACTTGGGGAAAAACTTAGGTGCCTTCCCCGAGGTCGCACTAGATACTGCAATAAAGGAAGGTAAACCGGGTGCAAATAGATCAATGACCTCGGATTCCTGGCAGGGCGTATTGAAGAACCGAGCAACGAAAGGTCGATAAGCATCGTATACAGCGAGCGGAACCAAGCCACAGAAGTTCTGCAAGAATGCTTGCTCATCACCATCGTGGAGCGTTTGGACCGCATGTCGGAATGCGCTCAGCTCATCGGCGGTTTGGGAGAACTTGGATTTGCAATTGATGCTGATAATGTCGAAGAGAAACTTTTCATTCCGTTGTTTGAGTTGAATTAACAACTCGGAAGTCAAATATTTGAGAGGTAGAGAAAAGAAGGAAGAAGCCATGTCGTTGCGAAGCTAGCTCGATGCCAGAGCTGGCTGGTCGAATGTCTGCCAGATTACGGTAACGATTGATGGCGCGTAATATCACGTTGGTCCAGGGCCAAGTCATTGTCAGATACAATCACAATTTCGACGCGTATTTTGGCGCTGATCGAAGTCACGATAGTCACGTATGGCACACATGATGATCCCGATCAGGATGGCCAAGTAGGAGGTTCATAATTCTGCTGGCTGTCCAATCTACCAATATTTGCTGGGCTCGTAGTGATTGGTACTGACTCTTTGCTTGGAGGACAATTTTGATTCAAGATTCTGGTTGACGATCGTGAGATCTCCTATCAAAAATCCTCCGATGCTGTCCATGATGAGTGACTGACACGCTCTATGGCCGAATGACAACTTGCACGTGACCGCGTCTCTGCCTCGTGTTAGTTCGAGTCTCACAAAGAAAGTGTTTTGTGACTTTCGACTTTGGCTTTCCAGTTTCAACCTCCTCGCCGCCGACGAAGACGACGACGACATTCTTTTCGTCGGTGCTTAATCATTGCTCACACCTTTAGCGCTGCATTAGCTTCTCTTGCTTTGATGATCCCCTCAACATCACCTCCAACCATATCTCCAACCCACCGCGAGCACCGTGTCTCGCCTCCACGAACACCACCAATGATAGCATTGGATGCGCCAAAAGGTCACCAGTCATCAACTCCCCCGTCTGACGAGTCGTCAATTCTGGAGCTCTCATTCGACTACGAGCTTGACTCTGCGGGCAATTACGTTCGCATATCAAAAGGTTCATCCAGGTCTAATCATTCCACACCGCCAACACCACATGAAGCTCTACTTGACGTTCCAGTTAAACCTTCTTCTCCGCCATACACCTCCTATGCGTATACTAAACCTCCCTCACCTGTTCTACTGAATTCTCCCCCGCCCGCAAGGCGGAACTCTCTGTCGCTCTCAGAGAGCGTCTATCCACTCCTAAGCGGGGGCGTCGCTGAGCCACTACCCCTTTCAGTTCAGCACCGATCTCACTCATTGGCGGTAGGCAACGCGGCTCGTTCACTCCAACGGGTTCAATCTGGACCCGCTGCAATGACGCCAGCTGCCTCTCAAGTGGCATTACGCGCACCCATGTCAAGTGGTCTTCCCGGGACTGGAAGAAAAATAGGGCGTCCACAACGCGTGCCTGTAGACGAGTACCGAGAACAATCTCCACTGACATTGGATGAACGAGAGGATCTGCGAGCA
This sequence comes from Rhizopogon roseolus, assembly GCA_930272055.1. NCBI lineage: Eukaryota > Fungi > Basidiomycota > Agaricomycetes > Boletales > Rhizopogonaceae > Rhizopogon > Rhizopogon roseolus. The sequence continues at coordinate 5,311 of CAKNEV010000123.1, forward strand.
ACAGGGGAGTGGGAAGTGCGGCAGGAGGAGAAGGAAAACCTAATAATACCTTCTGACGGAGAAAACCTTTCATCTGATGGCGCTGCCTCAAAGCGAAAGTCTCCGAGATTAGTCGCTCGCTCAACGTCTGTGAGCCAACTCGATGGAAGGGCAATTTCTGGCCTACCCACACGCGCATATGCATCGTCCTTGGGCGCACGCCAGCCACTCCAATCTGGCCGGCAAATCATGGCTGGGCCTAATCGCGCGGGGCGGGTTTTGATGGGCGTCAAGTACGGCATTGGTTCGGGTGGATTCGACAAAATCAATGAGAATGAAGCCAGCGAGAACGAGGGTGCTATAGACTATGCAGGCGATGAAATCGACCCTAGTGCGTATCTCTCGATCTCTCTAGGCTCACACGATCTTGACCGTTGTGTAACGCAGATGAACTACAGCCTGAAAATGGCATGCTTCGCCATCGTAGCTATGTCCCTCCTCTTGCGCTATCGAGCAGCACACGACCTCGCCGTTCAGCAAGTTTAAGTGATGCATCTGGAACATCTGGAGGTATGCTTAATATCCCATCCATCCGAAATCTAATGATGACGGTCTCGCAACAGAGGAACAACTATCTCCGCGACTGCCCCCAAGCCAAAATCAACAACTGTACGCCTCTCGCCCAGGGTCCAGCTTGGGAATCAGCTCAGCGCGCGTCAGACGCGTCACATCCGAGCAAGATGGTGCGTTGACATCCAAATGCCTGCCGATATCTATTGACCATATGACTACAGAGTATGGGGCCCGTCGCACGGCGGAAGGGGTACCCGAACCTTTCCCCCAGCAGCAAACCCGCCAGTCGCCCTCCCCAACGCACATGTCTCATGCTCACGGACGTGCCCACACGCACCATCGGCGCGATTCTGATACTGTCCGCTCCCCACCCACCGCATCCTCCCCCACAGTGATCGAGCACAACCCAGGCAGGCTATCTCCTTCCATGCGGAATGTATCTTCGTCACAGATGCATGCGCATGGACAAGCGTATCATCGGCGCAACCCGACAGCACCTGAGCCGCCAACTACGAGTGGGTCACTAGCTCCACCGCCCGGTTCCGGTCAATCAAAAAATGGGAAGACATGGGCTGCAGGGGACGACCCCGTGGATAGCGAGCCGGAGGCAAAGACTGCGTCGCGAGTGCGACAGGCACCCGCTCCGCCTGCGCCTGCTCCTGCTCCCGTCCGAAATCACAACATTGTCGTGAACAAGAAAATTTACGCGCGGCTCGATCTTATCGGAAAAGGTGGCTCATCACGCGTGTACCGCGTGATGAACGCGAACAATGAAATATATGCCATCAAGCGCGTGTCGCTGGATAAGACAGACGCCGAGACTATGAGTGGATACATGAACGAGATCGCCTTGCTCAAGCGGCTCGAGGGGAACAATCGGATTATTCAGCTATTTGATAGTGAGGTTAAGGCAGGTCCCGGAGGGACTAAAGGGCATCTGATGCTCGTGATGGAATGTGGCGAGGTTGATCTAGCAAAGTTGTTGCAGGAGCAGCAGAAGGAATCGATGAATATGGTTTGGATATCATACTATTGGCAGCAGGTCAGTGGCGACACGACCTTACTCTTTGTCACTGACGTGACCGAGCAGATGCTGCAAGCCGTTCATGTCATCCACGAGGAGAAAATCGTTCATTCCGATTTGAAACCCGCAAACTTCGTCCTTGTGAGGGGCCAGCTGAAGCTCATTGACTTTGGCATTGCAAATGCAATCGCCAACGACACTACTAACATCCAGCGAGATCATCAGGTAATTCCTTTTTCAGGGTTATTATATTTTATCATTGATCGTCTTGCTCCATCCAGATTGGAACTGTCAACTATATGTCTCCCGAGGCGATCGAGCTTCCTGACGGTATGCGGCGGCTCAAGGTCGGGCGAGCAAGTGACGTCTGGTCGCTTGGGTGCATTCTTTATCAGATGGTCTACGGTCACCCCCCGTTCCAGCATCTTTCAGTGTACCAAAAGATGAAGGCTATCCCAGATCTGGCACACATCATCGAGTATCCAGACTACAGTATCCCCACTGTCGTGAACAAGGCGGGTGAGCGGAAGAAACTCGAACATTTGAAACAACCTGTCAGAGCGGATGTTATTAAGGGCATTAAAAGCTGTTTGATGCGGAATTCCAAGGAGCGAGCAACGATTCCTGAATTGCTTGAGCAGAAATGGTTGGCGATGAAAGAACGTGAGCAATGAAGTTCTCCACCTGGATTTCACCGTGACATCGATTTCTATAGCCGAGGTCCTACCAGCGAAACCCCAGTTGGCGCAAGATGAGACCATTATCAATCCCTACTACATGAAGCAACTGCTTGAGTATGGCATTAAACTTGGTCAGCAAGCTCAAAGTGGTGAGATAGATCAAGAATATCTCGCCAAGGAAGCAGAGGTACGTTTCCACCTCTCATGCGTTCACGATACAACGTTAATATGCATATTTCAGCGCTTGGTAGCAGAACTCAAGGCCCTCGAGTCATGATGCCCTGTTCATTGTGACTCTTGATCTCTCAACACCGCATCGACGCGCTGTATGCATCAGCGTAGTCATCTTTCATTGCACAGCACCCAAGCCTTCAAAAGCAATTCTCAGAACAACTTGTATTACACCTATGCTATGTCCCCCATGTACTCTTCGCTCTAGACTCCTTCACTTGGCTTTTTCTCCCCACACTCGCACTCTTAGCATCCTACACGCTCGCTTCGCTATCCCAGCTGTGAACTTGCAACTGCATATCTTTTCCTCTCTTTCGACCTTCGTTCTCCATTTTTTATTGCTACTCTCATGCGTTCATTTGCATCCCCTTCAATTTTGAAGGGCCATTGGCCGGCGCAGCCAAGCGACCGGTGGTACGGTTTGTATAAATCTTAGCATTACGGTGTATGAATCAGAAAACTTTTCAATTGAGACCACCCGAGTAACTTGTAAAGATACCTGAGACAGGAGGTTGCCTTATTCAATGAAACGTGTATCTTATCTGTGTTCGACCAGCCACCGCGCGTAACCCATTCTCATCATTCAACGCCGACAACCTCTGTTATATTTTCAAAAGTTTGATGGCGCATTTACCGTCCGACGTGTATCTTACCACCAGCTTCATGCACTCAGCAGATGTCAGTCCTATGACCCCAAAACTCCAGCTCCAGCTCTCTATACCTCATCACGACCCAACATACTACATACCAGACGGAAACACCGTTCTACTTGTAGAGAACACGCTTTTCAGGGTTCGCTTATTGTAAATCGAATTGTGCCCTGCTGACGCCTATCATTCTTAGGTCCATAGGTCGACGTTGACAAAGGACAAGTCCACCTTTGACAGTATGTTCTCCCTGGACTCTGATCTCCGTTCAAGTACCAGCACATCGAGTGTCGCAGCGGGACCCGAAGGAGAAAGCGACGACAACCCAATCAGGCTCCAAGGAGACACGGCACAAGAGTTCCGTGCACTCCTGTGGGCTTTGTACGCCCTGTACGTACGTTTGCACGACCTTTTTCCCTGACGGAGTTGTTCTCATACCGACACGCAGGCCACACGAGCTCACCCTCGCGCTAACGCCTAAAGCAAATACGTCCCAATTATTCAACCTCGCTCGCATCACACACAAGTACGAATTCCGCTCGATCGAGGCATGGGCTCTTAATGCTCTTACGACATTATACGCACGTCCTCTGCAGTCGGGCACTCCCAGCGTTGAAGACGCTGAGGGGCCAAGCCTTGTACAACTCACGGAGCTAGCGTCTCTTTGCGAGCAACGTGATCTTCTTGATGCTGCCACACTGCGATGGAAACGGCTCCTGGCGTCGGGGAAGGACATCGCACTTGCCATGGGGGTCGCAGAGCGGCTCAACCTGCGCATTCTGATTGGTTTCGCATACCATGCCATGATGCTTCAGGGTCGAGAAGTCTGGGATAACGATGTTCTACTCACGCGAGTACAGCGCATTCGCCTTCTTTCTGGGCATTACGCCCTTGGTCGACTTTGGGAGCGTCTGCCCAGCGAGCCACCTAATATTTTTCACAGTCCACGCTGCTCAGGGGGTGCTCAAGTACGGTGTGGTCAAGCATGGACTGCGCTGTGGCGCTCGATGCTGGACATGGGTCGTCAGGTTCTGCCACTACAGTATGCGGATGTGGTAGGCAAACTGATGCTTGCAGAGAGTGTATCAAAAGCCCTTGTGGAGCGAGAGATACCTACACAGGGCATGCTAGATGCAATGCCGTGGTGCAAAGACAACGTCCCGGTTGCTGTAGCTGGGAAAGTGAAGGAGGTACAAGAGAGTTTGGCTGATTATTTCACGGATGTGGTATGATTTCTGAGACGTTCTGATACTGCGCGGCTGCCCAACAGCTGTCTTGATATTACTATGCTTTACTACCGTCATTCTGATTTCGACATTGCATGAACTCATCAACGTTAGTGTTACGCTTGACCGCTCTGTATCAGAATCGTGTTCGCATAGTCTCAGAGTGGCCAGTTCATTATAACAGAGAAGGAACGCCTATCTTACTTCTCAGTATCTTAGTCGTCCTAAGGGAGACTATCCCCAGCTGAGATATTTCTTGCTAGCCATCGCCAGGAACCGCTCAAACTGGCTTGACTTAGGTTGAGAAAAGAGTGGCGAGGATTCACAAACACGATAAAATTGCCTGCAGACTGCATCACATTACGCTTCAGTTCAAGTAGCGGTCTGTGATGGTGCCGCTATGCCCTCTAGCAAAAGGTTCATACCGTAATACACACTTCCCTCAGCACCACCCAGTTCCTTGATGAATATCGTAAGGTCCTTACGCTGTCTTAAAATTTACGAACGTGCTGCTCTCTGAATTTCCCTCGTGATGTGGACGTTGGTTTGTTGTACCGTGTACAACAGCGTATATTCCGTGGAAATGAGTGGCGAGAGTATACTTCCCGATCATACTCCTCATCGGTTTTGCTTTTCCCAATCATCCCGCAAGATGCCCATAGACAAAGAATCCTCCCACCGATTGTCCATCCACACTGCTTGGCGCTTCCTGCCCTCCATCACGAACCCTCTGTTAAAGATGAAGTATATAGACATCGCTCAGATCAGCGATCATACAGGTCAACAATCCCACTGACAGTTTTTCGTAGACTGCGATTGCCCGTGCATTGTTTGCAAAGACTCCGAGGGACAATCTATTCAAGTTGAACCATTTAAATGAATAGTCAACCATGAACTTTGTCGCCTCGGTCCCGTAACCATTGTTCCAAAATTTTGGGAGCAAGGCGATCCCCAACAAGCCATCGCGATTTTTTGGTTCAATGACGGTGATCGATCCCTGACCCATGAATTCTCCAGTCTCCTTGAGGGCGATGATGGCGCCAAAAGTGGCTCGTTCAATCTGAGCTCGTAATATCTCTTTGAACTTTGGGCCAAGAAGCGTGACACTCTCAGAGGTAACAAGTGGCTGGACCAGCGGATCATTCCAGAGGGAGAGGAGGTGGTCGAGGTCACTCTCAACATAAGGGCGCAGGATTAAACGTTCCGTAGTGAGCATGTTGAGGCAAGGGACGGTGGACTGCGGGGACTACGGAGACGTGGGCTGGTACCAGGTAGGGGGCTAGCCTATATTTCTTAAAGTACATACCGCTTAAATCAATTACCAGAGAGCGAGCGCTGAATGTGGAACTTGATTTAGGCAAATATCATCTGTCGTGTCAGCATATGCACGGGGCGTCAGTACTTGATTGATTAATGATCATGCATCGCGGTAACTCAAATGGTTGGCGGATTACTGGAGATTAGTTTAACCTAATGGAGCTGTTTTGCAGTGCTCGGCACAAGGCCCTATACACCAGGCGCTGCCTATTAGCTTCGGAAGAGCTGCAATATCGTTTGATGCATTTTTTGGTGGCTTGGGAGTTGGCACTTGCACTATTGCTAAGAGAGCTTTGCCTACCTCGACGTGTGCTCATCTAGAGACATTGGTTTGAATAGGCCAAGCAAACAGTCTTTTCGAATCGTTCCATCGACGAAACCAAGTAAGACACGAAAACTTAAACTCACCAGATGATGTAAAGAAGGCCTCTTCTACGCGAGGATGGAGTGGAAGCTTGAGCAATGTATGATTACGATATAACATGCACCTGCTCGCGCCTGAAGCACCAATTACAATCAAGTGGTGCACACATTCCTTCGATCCTAACTTGAACCTACATAAATACTTTATACTGTAGTCATCTGTAAGGTTGCTACATTTTGTGTAGCTGTACGAGTTCGAAGTGAATGATTGAACCGGGAGTGAGTTTCTAAGGAGAAGATAGTACTACCACTACTCTGTACGACACGAATGAGTACCTAAATATGTAGTGGGAAGGGGGTGGCGTTGCAGGGTAAGGATAGCTACATAATAGAAATGTTGACAGTGGCGCACAGATTCCACAGAATATGATACGAGACGTAAAGAAAGGGTTCCCGTCGCCAGGGGATTACGAGTCCTTACACATCCAAAGATAAATAAAAATTATAACCGAGTCAGAGCCATTGTTTAACTGAGTATTGAGGGCATGTAATCTGTACAATAACCACACAGCGAGCAGCTCTTTGTGGAGAGTGAATGCCTGTGAATAAAAAGCCGCAGCTGAAGAGGAATTTATGTAAAATAAATAAAATTGAATTATATTACATACTGAAGCATGTGCATCACGCGTTAGGTATTTGACGCGTCTTTGAGTCGGTGCTGTGTCTATAACCACTTTGGCCAGCCATGCATCGGGAAATAGGATGGAGAGCAAGCTTTGGGTTGATGGCAGCACAGTTAGCAGAGAAGCTTAGAAAGAGTATAGCCGCTGTCTTTCGTCTGATCTTACTGACCAACTGCGACCTTTGCAATCTCGACAGAGCCGAAGGTTTGTTCTGCGGGGGAAAACCAGAGAAGGCTTTATCTTTCCTGCTCGAAGATATGGGAAATGGGAACAAATTGGGTGCTTTTATTCAGGCTGGTCGCTGGAGAATGCGTGGGCCAAAGGTGAGTTTTTTGTGGAAAAGTCGACGATGGAGCCAACCCATTATTCCGAGCGGGTCGCGAAGGCTTGAAATAACGTTTTGGTAGGGATTGCTTCGAGGATGGAGTTAGAAGGTTCTATGGCATACCTGCAACGCGCCTGTACAAACGCACCCCACCAGCTCAAGTTCTGCACTTTAAAGACGTTCAATTTGGAACATCAGCGTATGTAGTTTTGCACTGGTCCCTATTGATTAACGAAGAGACACTATGCTGTGTCTCTGCCCAGGAGATAACATGGTGCAACGAACATGGCTCAGATCTATGCTCATATCCGCAGGCTGAATATCTGAAGCCCTGTCGCTTGTGAAAGGCTGGCTTGGCCACAACCGGCGGGAGACACCTCCACGGGGTGGAATCATTTTTCGGATTCCTTCCCCAAATTGCCTGTTATCCGAGTACGATGAATATCTTCAAAATGTGGCTATGGGTCAATGCTGCACACAGCAGCTCTAGCCTGCTCCAGACTATAGGGAGACTTTCTTGTCGCCCGCGTTATCCTGACAAGATTATTGCCAAGATTAGAAAGGCCTCGTATGTTCATAGCAGTGCATTTTTGAGATCTCATCAATCATTCGCAGGCAATCTGAACTATAATCCTTGTGGATTTAACAGTCCCGAGGATTATATTTGGGTATCTCAGAGCCTTTGGACACACCCGACGGTGTGGAAATGGGTAAATGATGATGTGAACGCCAAGGAGAGACCATTGAAAGGATGTTCGAATGGTAACTGCAATGCTGTCGAGCAGGGTGTCACGTAGTTCAAACTATGTTCGGCATGCAGATAAGTAAGCCGCCAATAATATTCCGTGACCCCTGCTGACGGGCAGGATCATTGGAAAGCCCATAAACCGGGTGAGTTGTGGTTAATGTTGTGTCATATGTGCGACCATCGATGGTCGTAGTGTGCCAGCAGCAGAGCAAATCAAAGATTCGTACTTTCCAAAAAGGCAAGCCGATCCCCCCAAGGCGGTATATGGCCTCCGCGGATTTTTCGGATGGCATGTTTTTCATTAACCAAAGAGCGTCGGGTATCGAAACTCTCAGTAGATTGCACTTTTATATGGACTAATCATATTGTTCAAAAGAACCCATAAGAATCATCGCAAGGCAACCGCCAGAAAGCAGTACATAGTAGTATGAAAGTTCCTCGACGTATGGGATCAAGTCATCACGCACCGACCACGTATGCAACCCGACCCAATTCATCCCGAGTTGGTTCAGCGGGACCCGCTGCGTCGGCGTCGTCCCCCTTTGCCGAGGACTCAGCAGAAAGTTGCGCAGAGGATTGAGGTTCGCCCTCGCCAGCCAGTTTTTCGAGAGCCTTAGTGACGAATCTGATGTGGGCACCATAAATCAAAGCTTCAGTCAACGAATCCCTATATTTTGCCAGTTACAACTGCGTTCTCCAGGCGAATATATTTTGCTCTACCTGATTATGCCATCTTTGTCGATGACAAAAGTTACCCCAGAGATGAGCTCCTCGAACCCAAATACCCTCATGCCAACCTGGAAGGCTTTGTGAGCAGTGTACTTCTCGTCGCTCAGGACAGGATACTATGTATATAATACGCTCAGCCAAATATATTATGCCAAGGAATAGCACCTCACTGTTAGATTGTGACTCTGAACAAATTGCTCCTGCTTCGGAACAGGATCGCCACTTATCCCAATAACCTGGACGCCTGTCTGTTTGAAGATCTCGTTCGCTGTATCGGACGCGGGTGTTCGAAAACTATGCGCCAAGATGTGAGAATACATACCGTTCAGTGCATCGCGAAATTGACAAGCCTCCCGGGTGCAAAAGGTCGCCCCTGCGGAGCGAATGGATGAATATAGTCTCCGGACCGACGTATGTGAACGGGTGACTGCGTACCTGACTCGCGATAGAAGAACACAGCTATAGGCTTGCGCACTCGTTGCCCCTGTTCTTCGGGCGGGAACTTGAACATCCGTCCGTTCGCATCGGGAATGCAGAACTCTGGCGTAGGCTGATTGATAAGAGGATGAGGTTTTACAACAGTTGACATTAAATAATAATATTAATGGGGTGGCAAGCACGAACGAGGATTCGAGTAGAGCCCTGAGGTGAAGTGCGAAGTTGTGTTAATGATAAATTTAGCCAGGCCCCTGATAGCCACTACGCGCGTCACCAAATTAGGTAGTTTTTCAAATTTGGGCGCGCTAAGGGATTCTCACGGAAACATTCTGCAACAGTCTCTAATAGAGTTTTCGAGCCGATTCATCGATTGCCTTTGTATGGGTCTTTCACAAACTGAAGGATAGGGATTCGAACTTATACCGTGAGACCCCTCTTCAAGATACTCAGAAGAGTGTCAAGTGTCATTGTCTCGGTCAATAACATCTGAGCATCCTAAAGACGAAATGGTGGAGAGAGATGAGGAAAGTGTTACTTTTTAGGTTAGGCGCATGAAGTGGCTAGTGCACTGAAATAGTCGGTAGGTGTGAGGCCCGTCGTCTAATATCAGTCGAGCACGCCATCCATGACAGCATCCGACCTCTCGCGCTGATAAGCAATCGTGTACTCGGTGCAAACGTTATCCGCGGTTGAATTCGAGGGCTCGAAGTCTAGTGGCAACTGGCGGCACCAATCCCATTACCTTAAGAATGTTATCGCCACTCCCACCGGCTCACACAGTTGCCTGAGAATGACATCGAGAACATATCAGATAACAACTGAGGAATAAGCCCAAATCTGCAGGCGGGGACAGAACCTGCATCAAGGGCCTGAGATGTACATCGCTGTGAGATTAAAGCAACGTTCTCACAACGCTGATCATCGTGTCTGCGCAAATGGCAAGAAAGTAACATCTTGACGAGACGTGAACCCATGCCCAATAAATATTGGACTGACTGCCTTGCGAATGTTGAAATAGTTGTCTGGTATCCTGTCGCGAATGAATGATGGGGGCAAAATGCTATAGTTATTATGAGCGAATACAGCGGACTTGATGAAGTGATTGTGGGAAGGCAAACCCAGGCCAGTCAAACACAAAAAGACAAAATTATGATAGCACCTCGATAGCGACGACATAGTAGGTATCATACGAATGAATGCGGATACCTTGCAGGGATTTTATTCTCATGGCTTGGGACCCATTGCCTCTGCAAACACATGAACCACCATTCGGACTCGGAGCGTGAAGAAAGATAAAGCGTACCGGCATTCAACTCGGCAAATCTCTGCCCCACACGCTCTGAGTGCTTCAAGAATTTGTCCGCGCAATTCATGACGCATTGCTCCTGGAGAAAATGTTAAATTTAAATTGTGTGAAGTAGGTATAGAGGTATTACTTCTTTCGAAGACAGGGCTTTGCTCGTGAAGTCATTACAGCATGAAGTAAAGCATCTTTCCACGAGGCCTGAGTATAGACGCAGGAAATCTTGCATCTGACAGGATAGAACTCAAACAATGCTGGATTGGATTTACGAAGTATGGAATACCTGTTTCTTTTCGATAATTTTGGTCATATGAGCCTGTTCAGCGGAGTTGAGCTGTGAAAAATCCATAACTACGGATTGCAGAAGAGTAAATGACAGAGGAACGTTGGAGTAGATGTTTGGTTGAAACAAAAGAGTTAAAACTTAAAAGGAAAGAAATGTAATGAGGAACACGTGCTCGGTTAGGTTGGTACAATCCTGATGTGACTCGATACTAAGATCTCTTCAAAACACTCCCATTCGTCCTCCAAGCACTTTCTCTTCCACTGCCCCTTCAAGCCTATCTTGTTTCTCACAAGATAACCTGACAACATCTGCCACGCTTATCAGATTCATCCAAAAACTTATATAGCCAGAAAGTAAGCACTCCAACTTCTCGGAGAACTGTATCATCTTCAACAGATACCTTTTCAAGTGGATCTCTCAATGTCTCTCCCATTCAAAGAAGCTCTTCAACGGCTTGAAAACCGACGCGTTAAAGCAACGCGTCCCTTGATTCCACCTCAAATTCTACAGGAAGACCTTCCTTTGTACGCACTATTAGTATTTTATGTCCATTTTCTAACCCACATGCAGGACACTCCTTGCAGCACACACCGTCCTTGAGGGTCGTCGTGCAACCGAAAATATACTCAGGGGTGATGATGACCGACTGATGGTCGTGGTTGGGTACGCATTATTTATACTCTGTCGAGTATTGACTAATACATGATCATCAGCCCCTGCTCGGTGCATAATGTTGAGGCTGCCGTCGAGTACGCCAAGCTGCTCAAATCCTACGCAGACGAGGCTAAAGATGACTTGCATATCGTTATGCGGGTGTACTTTGAGAAACCGCGGACCACTCTAGGATGGAAAGGTCTCATTAACGATCCGTGAGCATTGTCTTCCGATGTCTGTCATAAACGAGGTGTTGATAATGAGAAAACAGCGACATGAATTGTAGTTTCCAAATAAACAAGGGTTTGCGCATCGCGCGCACCCTCCTGTTGGATATAGCTAAACTTGGTTTGCCCGCCGGTTGCGAATTTCTCGATACGATCTCGCCTCAGTACACCGCCGATTTAGTCTCCTGGGGAGCTATCGGCGCTCGCACTACGGAATCTCAAGTGCATCGGGAGCTTACCTCTGCACTGTCGATGCCCACTGGTTTCAAAAATTCGACCGACGGATCAGTCGGTATTGCAATTGATGCATGTCGAGCTGCTCGAAGTGGTCATGTTTTCCTTAGCGTGGGCAAAGAAGGCCTTAGCAGTATCATTGAAACCGAGGTAAAGCAATTTGCCCTTTAACGGTACCGCAGGAGTAACTTTTTGATATACATAGGGCAATCCAGATATACACGTAATCTTGCGTGGCGGGTCCAAAGGCCCGAATTACTCCGCGGAATACGTCCGTGATTGTAGCGAAAAACTCACCAAGGCCGGCCTTCCTTGCAAAATCATGGTAAATTTACATCCTACACTCACGTTCTCATCATCGCTGATATGACCCAAATTCAGATCGACTGCAGTCATGGAAACAGCCAAAAACAACATCGTAAGCAGGTGGAAGTTGTGGAAGACATCGTGAGCATCGCTCAAGTTTTTCCTTGATTCCTGTCTTACTGTTTATTCAGGCGCAACAATTGGAGAGTGGAGACACCTCGTCATCCATCTTGGGTGTCATGCTTGAGTCTAATCTCGTTGAAGGACGGCAAGATATGCCATCAAGTGGTCCTGCTGGCCTAAAATATGGCCAATCGGTGACCGACGCATGCATATCCTGGGAAATGACTGTCCCTGCCCTTAATCGTTTGCGTGAGGGTGTTCGTGCTCGCCGAGAGTTGGTTTCTCGGAAAGCCAAGGGCTTGGAGCTTTTGAGTAATGGCATGAAGGAACTGAAGCTCAACGGTGTCAACGGTACCAAAGGTACTAACGGTGTAAATGGCACTAATGGTGTACATGGCACTAACGGTGTAAATGGCACCAATGGTGTCAATGGTCATTGATGAATGTATTGCAATATTATCATAACAGTTTGCATGTTGTTGTACTATCTAGCCACTAGAAACGCATACCTTGTATAACCTCAGTGTCTCTGCAGATTGTGACTTCGATTCACAAACATGCTCGAAACAAAGTACCCGGTGTTTTATGGAGATAATAGAAGATCAAGAGTCAGTTGTATGATCTAATCAATGGCGCTAACTGGAATCACCGACAATTACAGCAGCAGACAGTTTGAATTTACGTTTACATCTCTTTGACTTCCTCTGCAAAAATATAATAATAATATAGAACAAATCTCTCCTTCCGGTCAGTCAAGGCTGACTGTGACATACCATGTTCAGCATCGACAAGCTCATTCTTACTAGGTCATATTTCCTAACCTCTTCTCGACACCCACACCCACGTCCACCTCGTTTTCACCGAAGCCATTAAACTATTCGTTGTATCAAGTTTATACTCCGAGACGAAAATACTTCCGCTTCGATTACTCCCCTTTACTTGACATGAGGATCAACCACTAAATGATATCAGCCTCCCATTCAAGGACAGTCACGAGTCACTAGCTCCCAGAAATATTGGCTTCAGTGGGCAAGCGCAATTATATCCTCCCTCGAGGTCTATCTGCTTGAATCTTGGCGGCGTGCGATCGAGTTTGTCTATTCTTGTTAATTCCGCGCTGTACGCGCTGCGGGCCTACGCGGTATGTCCGGCGCTTTCATCTAAAGGTACTCTCTCCCATGTCATGGAATTCTAGAAACAGAGAGTGCGTTGGTCCACTAGCACAGTACCAAGTTTCTGTTCACTATTTGTGCTGCGCGCGTTCTTTGCAGAACGTACAGTATGCTCCAGTGTGGGCCACAGCTGTGGCATGCTACTCTTCTACAGGTGTGTAGCTAGGTTGAATCTAAGGATACCTGTCTTCTTCAGCTGATTAAGATTTAGTTTTGTAGGTTCCCCCGCAAGGCAACTCTGGCCAGCACTTGAGCCCTCTTTGATTTTGTTCAGAGCGGTCTCATCAGCCGCTCAAGCAATTCGCCATACCTCTCGTTGCTCGCATCTGCTCTCAGCATCTCGTTTACTAACTCCCTAATCGACGTCATAAGTCATATAGATTTTCAGTGGTGACAATGGATCGCAATTCTGTGTGCAGATCTACAAGTCGCACAATCCGTCATCTCTCGATGTTATCAATCTGCTCATATTCGCTTTTGGCTGTCAAACCCACGTATGGCCCCGTGTTGTCAGCATGACGCTTCTTGGAACTATTGATTATGATTTCGAGTCACATTTCGGTCTGATAACACTGACTCCACTACGTCTATTGGAAGTTGGTCGATATATCTGCCCTCTACGTTATATATTGTGGGTATGGGGCGTTACATACGTGCGTTTCATAGTTACGCTCATTGCAGATTACGATGTCAGTTTAGAGAGTATTGTGATTTCGCTCGGCTCAAAAACTGTCCTTCTTGACTGCAGGCTTCCACGAAGAACCAGGTGTCTTGTCGACTTAATGGCGGCGGGCTTCTATGTCATCACTACAAGGGAATATGCTCACACAGACTGCATGACCCGAGTAAGTCGGGCTTCAAACGAAGCTCTCTTGAGCTGACACAACATTCTAACCCCGCGACATGGTCTTATTTGCAGTAACGTTGATCGAATCTCTGCTTTTCACTGCATTCACGATAACGCACAAGAATGCGTGGATTTCGCGCACATTGAAGTCCGATTCTGGCACCTGTCACCGCCAACTTTTGTCGTCTCATTCGCATGGGAAGACGCTCGAAGATTACCACCGCTTCGACAATATACTACTGATAGTGTTCTTCAGCCACGCGCGTTATGGTGACAACCTAGAATATCATCGAGAATTATATTCCAAATGTGAGTGCTGCGGGTCATTATTTGGAGAGGAGAGATTGGTATATATCTTGATAGATTCTCTATATCGGACCTGCCACGCGCGAGGATGCAGGCTTCAACCACTCCTATGATGTACTCGTGTACTCGTATCTCATGGAGATCTGACAGATCTGACAAATGCATCATTTTACAAGATGGCAGGACGTGTGTGTACCCGAAATTCTTATGCACAGCATGTAGCTGCTCAGATCAGCCTTTTGCTTCTTCAGGGGTATGGTTGTTATGACGGTGTCTTTCGACACGCTGCTGAATATTCCGCGGTAACAAAAGTTTGACCAGAAACCCTTTTGATACCATTTTTTAACCCCTTACAGATGAATAACATGAACCTCACCCTACATGCTCCCCCTGCCAATGTATCTCCGGATCCCTCAGTCAATCTCACGGACACCTGGGGGCGATGAGGCCTTGCCTGGTGGTGCGTAGAATCCTTATAAGCTCTCATCTGGGTTCGATCTTGTTGTTTGTTGCTAGGTGGGGGTGAGTCAAGGTACCATGTGCTCCTCATTGTTTTCTGATAGGCTACCACACACTCTGTAGTGATTCACATGTGGGAGTCGGAGTCTGCATGCTGTGGACTTGAGAGAACAGCTGGCAGCATTTACCAATAAGGCGACGCGTCTTATCGATAACTCCGCAGACACATTGTACATCCCAGGACAGCACCGCAGGCCCTTCATGGAGGTATTAGACCCGTTCCTCGAACGACCAGCTTTTTTGAGATAGCAGCGCCAACAGCGTTGCACCTGGTCGTGGCCACACCGCGACCCAATTCTGTTTATGGACCATGTGAGGCTTGGCATTGATTAAGTAGTGGGTGTGCTAATTATGATTGTGAGAATGAGAACGGTGGATGTATCTGCCGCCGTTCAATGCGTCTGTTGTGAGACAGAAGTGGACGGGGGGATACGAGGTGGCCACTTTTCACACTTTCCACTGGGGCGAGCACGATGGAGATGACATGTGGAGGGGCAGCAACGAAAACGTTGCGGATATCCAGCATTTACTGTGGGAGTCGGCGGACAGCCAGCAAGTCCACTTTCCTGTTAATTGAGGTGTTTTTCGAGTCGTAGATATTGCTCATACTGATGGGGATACAGAAGGAGACGTGGGTTGCATGAACTAGGCGTACCCCAGTTCATCGTGCCAGATTTGACCAAGGATCTAGATGATTAAGAGTGTCGAGGGGGGTACTTATCCCATACAATGGTCGGGCGAAGAAGCACATAGGATGCTCGAGATGGGTAGCGACTTGGGCTGCCAAGAATCTAGACTACGACCTCCTATAGTTAGTTAGTATCAGTCTCGGAGACAGAAGATCTGGAGGGTGACGGACCCAAACATTACCTACCGTGAGACTGACTACTACCAAACTGAATCTTCAAGATCTATGGCTTGAGGGCTGCTAGGGGCTGTTGGTTATGGGCAGTCATGCAGTCAGGAAGAATTGGAATTGTGAATGGCAGGGAAAAAGCTTTTTTGGGGGGTACAATCCATGACCATGTACTAGTAGTGAGGTTCGTCCAAAGTGTTTCCACTCATGACGATATATATCATCCAGTTTCATTGCGCCATTGAACCCCATCACAAGAGGTGCGACATCACAGGTGTTGTCTCGCGGTTACCCTGCCAAACTACCACCATCGGGCCATCGTCTCGAATGGAACGAAAGCACCAGCGACGAGAGGGCTCGAAACCTATTGTGATGATGCCTTCGCATTTGACGATATGTGGGGTGCGGCGCTAGAGGGACGTCCTGTGAATGGCCGCAAGCCCATTGTCGGGGTGCCAAGTTCAGTACGCTGGAAGCTATGTGATGGAGAATCTGTTGGAAATATTCGATCAGACGTACTCGTGTCAGACTCGTGTTACCCATGAGGTACTTACTTCATATACACACTCACTTACAGTAGGATAATTAAGTGTCGAGTTTGTAACCAGTATCATCTACTACGAGGAATCACCGAGCGCACGCAAATAATTCCAACAGAATCCTAGTACTCACAAGCCAACGCCGCAGGATATACCATTACTTCTTGGTACCATTGTCTCCCTCCCTGATGGTTGTACCACCCTGCCAAAGTTGGCGTCGGTAGAGCCAGCTGCAAAATGTATGGACCATGCGGTGATGTTGTATAATGAGCTAACTGGATTTGAATAGATAATGTCATAAATCGTTAATCAAGATGTGAGATGCCGCGCATGTAGCCGGAATGTACCGTGTTATCCATCGCCTCTCCTACAAGCTCGCCGTTCTAAGCCACTCCATAGTCACTTTCGACTCGCTTGGAAGATGATGGTATATGAATGAGTTGCTCCAAGCCAGGCTGCCGTCGATCTTCGAAGGTCAGCACGCGATATAATGTCTGTCCACGGTCGCGAAGCAATCCCGCAGGCGTGATGACAGAGATACTCTGATCCGTACAAAGATAAATACATCTATGTGCATTGAGCAATAGGCATGAGAACCATGTCCGTAGCCCGAGTCAATCGACAACCAAGAAAGTATCATTCCAAAATGCAGCAGCGAACAGACACGACAAAACGTTCACGACGCGTGCAAACGATCGTCCAGATACCAGGATAGCTCTTGAGTATCACCCACAGTAAAATCATTGCAGTTAGAAATGACCACCGTTGTCAGCGTAGCATCTGGCGTTGCACGGTCCGTGTACCGAACACGTGCGCTCAAGGCTTCTACCAGCGCGCGCCCTGAGAACTGCTGGCAACTGTACATCCTAAGAACGGAAAGCTTGGGCAGCCGTACTCTCATCTGCTCCTGGGGCTCGTTCTTCCTCAGATCTCCATCCTCTTCTTTATCTTCAATTCCAACTCCATCTGTCAAAGCAACAGGCGCGAACAGCGCAACCACCGAATCCGACATATCTGAACCGACGATGGAGAACTGCTTCAGGTCTGGCAGCCTATCGAAGACCCAGCGAAAGTCTTTGGTGCGCATGTCTGACAAATCCATATCTAGGACCTCGAGCGGAGGGCGTGAGCGCGATAGGAGTTTACGGAGGCCCATGCCGGTGTGGAGGTCGCTGTGGGGGGACTGTGAGAAGTCATTGGACTCGTCGTCGCTGTCGCCTTCTTCGGGAATGTGATATAGTGAGAGTGTGGAGTCCACGTTGATATGACGGAGATGGAGCTCTCGCAGTGCGGGGAGGTAGAGATAGGAGAGGATGCTGCGCTGATTACAAATTTGGTCGAGGAGAAGGGTGTGCAATCGCGGAAGTGCGATTGCAGGAGGTGGTGCATCGAGGGTACCTTCGTCATTAGAAAAACCATGGAAGTACAGGTGCTCCAGGTTGGGACAATGGGCGAGAAAACGGAGGAGGTCCGGAGATCGAAGAACGCTGTGTTCGTATAGATTCTCCGAGATATCGAGAGATGTGAATAATAATGGGTTCGCCATTTCTGCGTGGGGGAGATTAAACGTAACTGCTTTCATGGATATGTGACGATATGTGGCACTTCCGCAGGAGAAAAACGTTACGGCGTCTTCATCTTCTCCTGCAACGCCTTCGAAAGGAGTCTTGAGAAGTATTTCAAGATGGTGAAGTATGCGACGAGGTGAGGACAGTGTGAGGTCGGATAAGGATGTGTCGAAGGATCTTCCATGGTAATTGATAGTGCAACGCATCCAACGAGCAATGTGGGGGAAGAAGCATGACATAATTGGCAATAATCGCTCAAAATCCGACATTTCAAGGACTACGTTGAAAGGAAGAGGCGAAGAGCGAGCGACCCACAGCTCCGCCTGTGTACGGATGGAAGAGATTGTGCGCCTTGACTCCAGTACGACGATAATCTGCCATATGCAAGGGGAGGAGAATATCAACTCCCTCCACGAATGGCAGACTTTGGATAATGTGAGAGGAATGTGCCAGTCACCTGTGAGGCTACAAGTCAGAAATATTTCGATGAGTAGTTCTGGGGGTAAGGATGAAAATGGAGGAAGACTGTCTTTGCCAGTAGAGATGTTCATGGCACTCGTCAACCGCTTGTTAGGGACTCGCAGTCAAATAGTAAGCGTTTACATAAGCAGAAGAAATGCGTTGAAAATTCATTTTGAAAAGCCTCTAGGCTAGCATCGAGCTCTAGATAGCAAGGTTCCGGATCGTGAATGCGCGGAGAAACGGAGACACCACATGCAAGTGAAAATACGGTGCTTGATAAATCGATGGCGAGAAGCTCAATTTTCTAGTAAATATCAAGAGTTGAAGCATGCCTGCCTGGCATGAAAACAGTTTCGCTTACTAAGCTCAGAACTGCACAGACGGTGGCTGAATTTGAACTCAGTCCTAAACTCTAATTCACAAAGTCGTATACACAAACCCGACACCTCGTCGCGCGCAACGTTCCTCAAGACAATCCAACATGCCAGGAGTAAGAGATATCAGGTATATCACTTCATCTATCTTCATCCAAATCGTGAAAACTCTTCTTACAGCGCCGACGCTTTCATTACTGCATACGCTTCCCATCTCAAGCGTTCTGGCAAGCTTGAGGTCCCCATATGGGTCGATCTCGTCAAAACCGGGTCCTACAAGGAGCTCGCACCTTATGACCCTGATTGGTACTACGTCCGTGCAGGTGCGTCATCTTCAATATACCCTCCATCAGAGAACTCTTTTAAATGTGCCAATCAGCTGCTGTTGCACGACACATCTACCTCCGCAAAGACGTCGGTATCGGCGCATTGACAAAACTCCACGGTGGCCGTAACAGACGCGGCAACCGCCCATCACACCACGCCGACTCTTCTGCCTCCGTACAAAGAAAAATCTGCCAATCTCTCGAGAAGATCGGTGTCTTGGAGCAGACTGACAATGGCGGACGACGGATAAGCCAGGATGGCCAGCGTGACTTGGACCGCATCGCAACTGCTGTAGTTGAGGCTGAGAAGGAGGAGGAAGAGGAGGAAGAGGAGGCTGGAGAGGAAGAGGAGGGAGAAGAGGACGAGGAGTAAATGCTTATTCACCCCCACTTGCTAATTCCCGCTTCTCGCATTCTCAGCGCGTGTTCACCATGGGGTTATATCATGATACGGTATGACGCATGCATATTAAAATATGGCACTTCACTTGCTTTCCCTCTCATCTAACGCTGTTTTGGCTAAAATATCTTACCATCCAGTGAGTGCTCTCGTGTCACCATTTGTTGTGCAATGCAACTTCGAACCATCTGCATATTTACTTTGAAGATACAACGATTATCATTGGGTCCGGGTACCTAATGTTCGACATCATACCCTTGGTCCTTCTGAACTTTATGTCATAGCGAGGATCATATTGTAATCTTCGTCCTTTGCACCCCCAGGTCCAGAAATCATGCGGATAGGAGGAAAACGCGATGCACGGGAATATGGTGACTTTATCAAAGATACACAGAAGTTGGGCAGTCGACGACTTGAACGCGCTGAGCAAGTCCGGGGGCAAGGACACAGAACCTCTTTATGTTTTCAAACTCGCCGGCCCTTGAACGACTAAGATCATTTGGTAAATGACATGGACCAGTAGCAGGCGATCAAGGCTTAGAGATATCTAAGGATGATGCATCATGCAGTGATGATTCAGTTAGCAAATCGTCGCATGGTCTGTTCCATGACAAACCAATATAATGTTTGTCAGAACTCGCAGCCCTCAAATCATGCAATCCTGCTATTGTTGAGATGATGATTTCAATTGTAGTCTCGAAAGATGATATCGACTACGATACATATGAGCATGGAGTAGACGCAACGGACCCCGACGGTGTGGCAGTGGGACGACCGTGACTGAGGACCTCGGGGCCGTTTGCCGGAGACATTGCAGTGGGACAGCCGTGACTGAGGACTTCGGGGCCGTTGTCGAGGCACATTCGAATGATCCGATACGGCGCTCGACGCTGTGTGGGATGAGGCACCCCCGGGCCGGTAATCGCAAGCCAACGCCAGAGGATATTACATCCTGACACCGCTGTCTGTCCCTTCGGTGTTTGCTGACGAGTATCGGAGATCTTGTTGGAAGTAGAATCGTCGACTACATATCACAGACACGACGCTGACATAACTTGTACAACTGGTAAAATAGACTTCTTGTATCTTTACCAGTTTACATCGAGCTGACAGCGGCGCCTGGCATGTTCGTAAGGTCGTATTGAGACTGCGCAACACGATTTCAAGACATCTCACATAGGGTCGAATGCGAAGACGCCTTGACAACCCTTAGCCACAGTCCCTCCTGTTGGCTCGACCGAGGGTCCGAGACGCGACACGAGAAGTGTGCCTCTGCACCCGGACTTCTACAGAGGACATCCCACTAAACAATCCAACAACTCACACCTTTGCCCCCGCGTGCTTGTTTTCGTTCAAGGCGATGGCCTGATGCCATGTGACTGATATATGGGTCCACCGGATGAACGTATGAACCAGGTGACCTTGTGTACAGGTCTTCCTTCTTCCGCTGCTCGCATCAGGAATCATTCGCTGGCAGGCACCATCGCAATTTTGTTAACCAGCCTCGGGTTCAGGTAATTTAATCATACCTTTCCCTGTTTGCTGCTTTGATGCCATCATGATGGGGATGATGTCCAAATGTATCACGGCTCCATGATATGAGTAACCCAACAATGATGAGCAACATGTCTTTCTTTGGCGTCCAGAAATCCAATGACCGCTATTGGGTCCGCAGGTGATTCATTCGAATTAGACTCAAATTAAAACACTGTCCCATGAGGCTCCTCCTTGCTTTTGATGATGATGTGAAAATTCATGGCAAAGCAGTGATGCACCACATAGTAACAGAAATCGGAGATACTAATCACCTCGGCCTCTTTGTTGACTGCAGGATATATAACACCTAACGTTACTCTGTTGCAGATAGAACTGACCCAGTTAGCAATGTCCTCCTTAACGGTACCACAAGTTGACCTAGGGAACACCTTCGGGGCAGCTTTGATTGGAGCAGTTATGGCAGCTCTGTAAGCAAACTAGTTGCTCACTACGCAGTCGAAGCTGAAAGCTTCCTGTTCGCTGAACGTAACTCGCAAAATAGGTTGTTCGGTGTTAGTAATGTTCAAGCCTTCATCTACTTTCAGACGCATAGAGACACAGGGATAACATTCTTTAAACTAGTGGTACGTCAACTTTTATACTGACTCGTTGTCAGTTCTATTCCTGATATTAGCACACCAGGTCATCGGTCTTTTGTGTGTATCCATTCCAACAGCAATGATCCAGGATGCTGACTAGAAGATCTCACACTGGGATTCTGCATTCTTAGGGTGCTTGACGCTCTCCACCTGGCCTTCGTCACTCATTCCATCTATTTTTACTTGGTGACTAACTACGCGAATTTCTCCGCGCTCACAGTGGTTGTATGGAGTGGTAAAGTGAGATCTACTTTGACCGTCTCTGTGATGATATTGATGAGTTCCTGCAGCTTCAGATAGCATTCAACGTAAGCTGTATTTTATAAGCTCTGTGATGCGCCTCAGACACAACACATCGCACAGATGTTCACCGTGTGGATTGTGCATTTGTAAGTTTGACGTGCAACATCATATGAATAGTCAAGTGATGCGTTATTGGTCGATAGCATGTATGCCTATCGCATATGGATAGGTATTTTATCTCATCTCAACGAATGTGCTATGACTTATCTGGGGAACATAGTCAGCACGGGGCGATCAAGAGCCCTCCCTATAGCAGTGGTAGGTTTGTAATTGATGTCGATGTACTACCACTAAGTGTACCATTAGGGCACCATTGTGTTCCTAGGTTTAGGTGAGCCCGAGATTCTAATAACATTCTTAAATTGACAAAATCCCTTCAGGCATTGCCATTAGTGAGAGTTCAATGATACTCTTGTTGTTGCCTCATCATCTTAACTCGATAACAAGCTGTTACTTATGAAGTGTGAGTGAGGCCGTGTATAACTATGACATAGTACCAACAACCAGTAGATACGAGTCTCACTCGTTCGCGGATTTGGCTAGAATCGAGTGGTCGACACTCTTGTATTTGAGCACGGTCACCTTCATCGATTTCGTTATTGCGTCATCGCTATGTTATCTCTTCGCTACCGCCCGTACTGGGTTCTCAAGGTAAGGAGATGTCCGCTCACTGTAGGCAACCGGTATACCAAACATGAATCGTTTAGCACTGATTCCTTCTTAACAAAACTCATGGTTTATACCATAAACACCGGCTGTTTGACGAGGTATTTTTGCTTCCAGTTGAACCCGTACCTCGACTCATATTTCGTCCAGTTTATGTTCAATGACAGCCTTGATTACAGTAACGTTCCTATTTTCGACCTGATATACCATCTCTGATAATATCCTACAGTGTGCAGTGATGCCGAATAACTTGATTTACGTGGCCGTTGAATTTTTAGTGACTAAATGTAAGACAAAGAATTCTACGAGGATCGTGCTGACCAGCGTTCGGGCCGTCTCAAGTATATGTCAATTCGTTCCTCGCCCTCATGAATGCGCGATACTACCTGCAGCCCAATGATACAGAACCGACGGTTCTTTCGGAATTCCGTGCCCACCACCCGACGCTGCACACTACGACTAGGGGCTCGGGAGTCGAGGACCTCCCTACATCCCGGATCAATCATATGTTTAAACATCCTCATGATGAAGAGCTTCAGGTTGTCAAGGTTGGCAGTTTGCGTTACTGTTGAAGAAATAGGACTAAATGGCACGCATCACCAGCCGCAGCGGCCAATTACGGTGACGATGGAGAAGACCTCGTTGGCAGTGTGACGATTTGTATGGTCAGTCCATTACCTCGGGAGGTATGGCTCATGAAAATTATGCACCGTCTCCTTAGTGAGACCTGTACAGCGATAGATTATTGTACAGATAATTCCCAGACTCTATGACCAATTGTTACCAGTGCCAGACATAGTAGACATGACTCGCCTGCAAAAGCCAAAGACAACACAGTGGCGACTGGAAAAAAACCGTTTGACACAAAAAGAGGCAACCACTGAAGCACCAACAACTTCTTCGATGCCGAGCTCATGTGGCGTGTGATCACCGCACTCAGAACCGCAGCAGACCTGAAAGTTAATAATAGCGCGCCAAAGGGTGAAGATACCATTAACCCGCAGTCATGTTCACGACGGAACGCCTAGTCTTGCGTGGATTTGAGGACCGTGACCTAAATGACCTCCTCGCGCTCCGGAACGACGCTCGTGTTATGCGAGGGGTGACCACTGATACCATCACTCCGCGGCCAACGAAATACAAAGAGTTCCTCAAGGATCTCGCGGAAAACTCAGCCATCTGGTTCACCATCGTGGATAAGAAAACGTGGGAGTTTATGGGACAGTGCAGTATTAAATTGATAGAGCCTATCAAGAACCGGGATGGGATACTCGGCATCTCGATGTTTCCACAGTTTTGGGGGAAGGGATACGGGACAGAGGCGACGACGTTCATTGTAGATCATGCATTTAGAGCGCTGGGTCTCCAGCGTGTCTCGTTGAATGTGTTGGAGGGAAATAGAGGCGCTATTGCAGTCTACAAGAAAATGTGCGGCAAACTTGTTATTTATTATTTATGCTGCATAATGACAACTAATGGGTTGGTGTAGTGGATTCAAGGAAGAGGGCAGGAAGCGACGAGGAAATTGGATTGATGGACATTGGGAAGATACTTTGAGTATGGGTGTTTTGGATGAAGAGTGGGCTGAAAGGTATTGGAAGAAATGACGTATGTAACATACGTTTATTCCCATTACTACGCCGCCCTTTTCGGACGGTGGGGACTAGGACGACGCCGTAGTCTGCAGCGCGATTCGCCGATCTCAACGAGTGAATAAGACAAACAATCAGAGAATATGGTGCCGTCTTCCTAAGCGGCATCGACGCCATCTTCAAGGGATGCTAATACGACGCCTCCAATCTACCCTCCTATTAACTCGAGCTTGTTCTGCGGAAATGGTATATTATAGACAGAAGCTGCGATTTCAGATGTTTTGTCCATGGCGGTCGTCTCATAGCTGTGTGCGTTCCCATCCTTGCACAGGCAAGCAAACTTCAAGGTATATCACAACGTGACACGAACTTCTACGATTTCGTGATTCATGAATGAGCCGCAAACTCAACATTCAGATCGTGCAGGGCGCTTCAACGTCTTTGGGAGGGTGACTTTAAGTCTAAATGGCACGGACAACAAGACTGCGTATCGAATTTCATGATTTATCACGCCTGTGCTCATCCTCATCTTTACGCCTTCACATCCAGCTGCAACATGCAATACACCAGCTGACCAGCACAATATGCTACCAGCGGAATCGCTGCTTGCGCTTAGTAGCGGTCAAGATTCTCGGATTTATGGCAGAAGGTGTCCTATTCTTGTATTCTCATTATGGTTACGATAATGCATAGGATCGTAGGACTCTAATAATCACCTAGACCCTTATGCTCCCGGGTCATGAAACCGTCTATTTTATGGGTCATAATAATATAGGGAGTGACGATAAAAGCACGATGGCGTGTTACATCTTGTCAACTTCAATACCCGAGTCACTGGCGTTACCATCAGCGAAGGCAGGGCGAGTGGCGGCCAGACCATGGGCATTCTTGTAGAAGAGAATGTTGCCCTCATCTTCAACGAACTAGACAGGGTCTCAGAATACGCATCGAGCCGAGGCAGAAAATATGTACTGACCTTGCACTCCTTGTAAACCCTGTAAACTTCCTTCCACCCACCAGGGGCGCCTTGGAGCTTCAAACCAGCTTGCTCCAAGCGCTTGCGAAGAGCGGCAGAAGCCTCCCAAGCGTTGTAGTGAGGAATTTTGCTGGAAACGTGATGAAGGACGTGGGTCTCAGAGATACCGTGGGTAGCATGAGCACCAATCCAGCCCATGATCGAGCCCAAATCACCAAGTAGCTTGCGGTCTAGAGTAGCCAGCGCACCACGAGGGAAAGTGAATTCAGAAGCACGGTAGTGAGGGAGAATAGGGTCGGTGTGTTGAAGGAACGTAATGAGGACAAGCCAGTGGTTGACCCAGAGGTAGGGCACTAGGTAGAGACGGAATACGGTCCAAAACCCAAATGCATAGATGGAACTAGACACCCCAGCAAGCCAGAGCAGGATTCCCACATCAGAGAGAACGATCGAGTCGCGCTGGTGAGGAGCGAACATCACGGCATCAGGGTTGAAGTCTAGATATACATTAGAATTTTCTCTCTTCAACATGGGCGATACTCACGGTTGCTGCCCTTAGGGTAGCGCTTCTGACCAGAGGCATTGCGGATAAGGTATGCAGGCCAGCCACCAAGCTAAAAAAAAAAACCATAAGCCAAAACCACGCGGATGTCAATCCATTCCACTGACCAGATATGTGGCAGCGCCGATCGTTGCACCAATTGGGGAGTCACCGATGGCTTCCCAAAGCTCCTTTTTCACTTCCTCCGCAACGCTTGAACCAAGGATATCCTCTTTCGTAGGGTCAAATGGAGGCAAGCCGAGTTGCGAACGTGTCTTTGGGACAAAGACCTGGTCCTGAGTCATATGGCCAGTGGAAGCGTGGTGCTTTGCATGAGTGATCCTCCACGAATGGTATGGTACACCAAGCCTGCAAGTACCCATCAATCACGTGACTGAAAATAAATAAAGTTTTGTTTCTCTTACGCAGAGTGAAGGACCCAACCAACGCTGTTGTTGACAAATTTGGACTCAGAAAATGCCTGGTGACCACACTCGTGAGCAACAACCCAAAGGCCAGTTGCAAAGAGACCCGTGCCGAAGCTGTAGAGCGCCCAAAGAGAGAAGCGTGCAGCGGGATAGAGCAGGGGGTGAGGTAGGGAAAGATGAGATGGGGAAATTAAAGTGTCCAAATAACTCGCGGTCTTGTAGATTCCTGAGATGACAAGCAGGTCCCAAGCACTACATAGCATCAGAGCCAGGTTTTCTTTAAGGTGAACAAAGGCCTACATGTATAGTGAGGAACGGAACGCTGAACGCTTGAAGCAATGGGAGCTGAGAAGAAATGCCAGTAGTAAGCGTCTGACTCCAGAATGTAACTAGACACACATCGAACTCACGGGATAGCACTCAACAGGTCTTTAATCGTGAGGTCAGGTATAACAGCAACATTTTGTTTGATGGTCGTGACGCTCTTCTCTGAGGTGGTAGCCATAATTGATCTAATCCAAGCCGTCTATAAAAAATGAAGGTGGAGGAGAGACAAAGAAAAATGAGCAAAACTCCTCAAACCTATTTATTGCCGTGCGGATAGAAAAACATCGTCGGTGTCCGCCGAGACCGCACGTGGCTGTGAACCGAATAACCTTAGATAGTCTTGGCTTCCCGGTCTCACACTGATCAATTGGTGGAAAGACATCAAAATCAGCCACTGCCTGTGTCCAGCGGCAACAGCAAAGTGCTATGTCTCCGCTATGTCTATCCAACGTGGGGTGACGTTTCAGAAAATTATCAGCCAAGGAGGGAATCTAGAAATACCAGAACTTTCAAATGGGGTGCGGCCATGCGGTGGCGTCAAGACTACACTCTAATTTAAAGCCTGTAGCCTAGTAGCCAATCCCTCTAAAAATGCAAACCCATCTTTAGTGATAGTCCTGCCACTACTCCTGTTAGTCACTGCACCAAAATCGGCCACGAGATTCGCGAGCACCCTATTGCTCGACGCAGTCCCTACTTCGCGCCGGAGTCTCGCTACCACACCCAATTTCACGTGCGCAGGTTGCGGCGCCCTATCATCCTCTTGATTCGCACTTGGTCGCGAAGTCCGGAGCGGCTGAGCGAAGATCGTCGGGTCGGCGAGTTGTTTGTATAATGCATCCAAGAAAGCGAATCCCTCCTTGGTGAGTGTCTTCGAGCCCAGTTGCAAGAATTGTGCAAACTCTTGCACAGCGACTGCAAGAGCAGGATTGTCTGTTGCGTTAAGCACTGAAAATCTGAGCCTCTGCAATTGATTGGCTTTCTTGGATCGCACGGGAGTGCGGGGTGGAAGAGGTAGGGCATGTGGATTCCGTCTGCTATCATTGGAGTCATCGCTAGTGGGTACGGCTTCAAAAGGCTTTTTGGCATCGACTTTCTTCGTTCGCGCAAGGTCAGGGACGTTAGTTTGGTCCCTAAGGATTGGTAGAGGCGGACTGAGCTGAAGTTTTGCCAAGTCCTGCAGGACGTTCTCCATCTCCGCTGCACCAATCGTCGGCCGTGGGGGAGCAGGCCGTACGACTTGGGGTTTAACCTGAAAAAAGATGAGCAACACATATTTTGGGCGTACTGATAAATACTTTACCTTAGGAGCTGGCGGTGGTGGCCAGATAAAGCGCTCAATATCTGTATAGCCCCACTCCTCTGCAAGGGCCCTGAACTCATCTTTCCAGTGGTCGTAGTCAGGATGGTCGGAGAACTTCAGCCGTCTACAATAGCGCAGGAATTCTTCAAATTCAGAGGGCATTCCCTTGCACAGCTCTTCAGGGCGAGCGTACTGTTTTGCGCGCTTGATGCGATCGTGCGCCGAGTCGGTCTTCGGAATCCCATTCCGGGTCCATGATAGTCCTCCAGGTGTGAGAAGATGTATAAACATCAGCGCGGCAGCCTCAAGATCGTCCCGCCGTGTCGGCACTGCGACAGTTTCATAGGCAGCTTCAACGTATAAAGAAACCAGGGATACTGACCCTTGCCTCTGCAATGCACATTGATGGACGTGAACCAGTAATTGCCCAAGAAATCTCTCTTCTTCTTTGAATCTGGAATATGACGTCGCGTGTGCGGATCGATATAGCATTTGGAGAATCCGAAGTCGATCATATAGATGGTTTCGTGTTCAGGTGTTAACCCAATAGCACAGTTCCCGAGCTGTATATCACGATGCAACACTTCACGGCTGTGCATGAACTGCAAGCGTGTGATCTGTGCATCCGATCGATGTAGATGTTGTAGTGTATATGCAGAGCTAGCCGACTAAACTCACCACTTGGATCGCAATGGAACATACGCTGCGGAGATCCATCGTCCGGTGACCACACTTCAGATGTTGGCGGTAGATACTTTCTAGACTCTTCCCAAGGAGACTTATAACCAGATAATGCCAGTCTCCATGGATACCATACGCCCATAACCTTGGCATGCCCTCTCCTCCTGACAGTAAAGGATAGATGGCCTGCTCATATCGATTTGTCGGACACTCATGATCGACATCTTGTACTTTGAGAGCAACACAGGTGTTATCGTAGACATTATACGCCTTAAAGATAGACCCTGTGTATGCGATAACTAAGTGTGAATGTTCAACGGGCTCACTACGCACCTGAGTAACCTGATCCAAGTCGCTCTTCAAGCCAGTAATTGCCTAGTCGGCGAGGAATAGTTTCTGAGTTAAGCACCATGACTTACGCTGTCTGGTACTAAGCGTGATTGGAGTGACAAGCAGCAAATGGTGGTCGATTGGTATCTCTGTTGAGAATCTAAGGAAAGCGCCACAGTCTAAGGATGGCAGGCAATGGTTTGCAACGCGCTAATTGCGTGGAACGCGTCGGTCACGTGTCTGTTGAACTGACTACCTTAAGGAGTACTTACGTCCGCATCTGCCTCCTCTCTAACATAGCCAACTTCGCCACTCATCCTCGTATGACAATGAGCCTCAATGATAAATCATATCGTTACTGGAAGCAGCTGCAAGAGCATCTGGTATTACCTCGCAAGAAGCTTTTGGTTTCAAAAGTGGCAAGATGATCCAAGCAAGTACACGCGAAAGTATGGCTGGAAAACTGGCGGCGATCCCTTGGAACATGAATACGATCAAGAACCGTCTGTCGCAAATTTCTCCAATGAACTCAAGTTGCAATTTGTAACTTGCACCGGCATTATTGTCTGGCAAGCAAGGTAGTCCTGCCCGCGCACCGACGTCTTCCATTTCTGACGGTCCGTCAATAATAAATATGACACGCCAGCTCCTGGAGTATTGATCAACCATAATATCACCGCTTTCCGATAACATAAATTCATAGACTCAGCATCATGTCACAGTATTTCTGCCATCCCCCCCGAACTCGGAAAGATGACACTAAGAACACCTCCAAGTTGTTGCCGTCTTTCAATCGATTCCTGACATTGCTTATTTGCATGGTAGCATACTTGTTATACAACACTGGCCAAATCTAATGATCTTGAGAGAGGGTCATCCATCCTCCCTGAGACATTGACGATAATACATATGTTGGTAGATGGAGTCTCCCGTTCACGTCATAAGCAGGGATGAAAAACTATAAAACGCATGAAAAATATTTCGCGACGACTCAGACCTGCCCTGCCGATTTTTCTGCCATCTTTGCAGATATGTCCGCGGAGGCTTGTAGCGCACGAGGCGTGTCGTACTTATCCATGAGCACTTCAACCAGCTGTATCTTCGTTGCACTCGCAAATTCTTCATCGTTGAGCAGTGTGTCGAGTTCCGTCTTGCTGCGGACTGTATATGACTTCGACAACTTGCCATCAGTGTCGCCGAGAGTAGTTAGGAGAGAAGTCCATTTCCTGTTAAAATCACCTGAGTAAATGAGGTAGAGGAAGTGGGAGTTATCTGACCAGTCTACGATGTCATTGTACTTCCTGCAATGGAATGTGAGCTACCGTGTAAGGTAGTGCTCTGGTGACTACTCGCCTGTCTAAGCCGTGCAAATGCCTCTCGATGTTATATCCTCTGTTATTGAGCACGAATATGATTGGCTTCAATTTATGATGGATCATGGTTGAAATCTCTTGAACGGTCAGTTGCCTGGTACAGGGAAGATTCAGGATAAAATCAGATGCAATGAAAGATGGGCCACGTACAAGCTACCATCTCCTGTGAACAAGATCGTGCGCCCGAGACCTCTGTCGCGGGCTGCAAGAGCTGCGCCAAGGGTGCTAGCTTTAATTTCCATTATACACAACTCCGCGCATAGACTTCGCAGAAGATTCACCAGTTGCCCAGCCAATGCTTCCGAACAAGATCTGGCTAACGAAGACAGACTTGTCGGGCATCGGAACGTCCAAAATTCCAAAACTTGAAGTTCCTAGACACCGCAATCACTAACTCACCGAAGAAATCAGATGAAATCCTACTCACCAGTCTCTGCAACAATGACATCCTGCTTCCGGAAGAAGTTACCCATGCGTGGCCAGAAATAAGCGTGCGAAATCTTGTAGTCTCTATCCTTTGGAACATCTAGCTTGAATCGTGGAACAGGAATTCTTGATGCAGCCTCCTTGTATTTACTCAACCTTTCCGTGAGCTTTGGAAGAAGTAACTTCATTCCTATTCCCGGGAAGTGTCCGTAGCGAATAAGTGTGTGGTCAGAGTGCAACTGTGACAGATGACTTAAGTACCACAAACAGGAGAATTCATGTAAAAATTTACCTCTACTGTGTGCGTCTGCGAAATACGGTATGTGAACATTCCCGTGTTAAAGTCTGACTTCAATCCGCCAATCGAGAGGATAAGTGAAGCTCCTTCTACCTTCTCCTTGATAGACGGATGTGTGATAGAACCGACGTAGATCTACGGAAGGGTCAGGGGGGTCTTGAACAATAGTGAGGGTGAATACACACGCCGCCGTATCGTTCATGCTCCTCGCTCACTGTCGTCTTACCCATCGGCGCTGCGTACACAGGAAACTGTGTTCTGGTGAGAAGATCGTTGACTTCCTGGCGCACGTCATGTCGAACAGCGCATGCATCGACGAGTATAACGACATCTTGCTTCGCATCATCCACAAGCTTCACGATCTCGTCGAGAACGTACTTCTCGACGTCCGGGTCATTAGCAGGAGGGGTTCGCGACAGCGCAACCTTCAAACGCTTCGCAGGGATCTTCGCACCCACGAGGTTGATAGGAAGTGCGAGGTAAACTGGGCGGGCCTACGGGCAGTCATTGTTTGAAGGACAGAAGGTTGGATAGTAGTCAGTACTTACATGTACGATGCACTCCGTGAGGATTCGGTCAATTTCAGAACCGGCTTGTCCTGGAGTCATAATCGTGGCCTGAGCAATGGTGACTTGTTCCGCAGCTTTAGTATATGAGTCAAATCTATATGAAGCGAAACATGAGCCACCTGGATTAACGACAGAAAGAAGATGTGCATACCTCCCATTGCCAAGTGTGTGATGAAGCATAGGCTTGTTTTTCAACTGTGTAGTGCTAGGCAATCCAACGATATGGAGGACAGGGACCATTTCAGAGAACGCTGTGTGACTTGTCAGGTGTCCACAATGAGATCGGACGGCGAGCGACAATTACCGCCTGCAATCCCGTTGATGGCGCTTAGTTCGCCAACGCCGAAGCTAATTCAAGATATTAAGGTCACTGTAAAACAGTGTTGGTCAACTACCATGCTTACGTCGTTACAATCACGCCTATGCTATTCTCTCTCACACGGGCGTAGCCATCAGCCGCGTAAGAGGCATTCAACTCATTGCTACAATAACGTCGAAAGGTGCCTCGCTGACATGGCAGACTACTTACCAGTTCCCGATCCAATCAATTGTTGGATGGTCTTCAATAAAGTCCTAAAGAGAGTATAAAATGTGAACACTGAATCTTCGCAGCGCTCTTTTCTGAGTAATTATTCACCAGGAAAGCTGCAGAAGATGTCAATGATAATCGATAAATCATTAATCAAACCATACGCATATTGAAATCTCCCGGCAGTCCAAAGATGGACTGGACGATGGAAATAAGCTCGGCGGGTACAAACGAAAGGGAACGCATGCCTTGACTCCGAGTTGCTCCAACCTCTTCAAAATGTAGTCAGAGATGGTGATAAACTCCCCGTCTTCGTCCTGATGCTGCACTTCCAAGGTTTGAAGCTCATGACGAAGCCTGTTGACTTCAGCCTGAAGGTCAGTGACTGCAGTATCCATGTTGGTGGTTAGTTTTTTTTGTTTGTGGCAAGTTTTTGGGAGAAAGGAGGTTTATCATGTGGGTTTATATACGCTGAAAAGAAACGACGTCACAGAATATCAAACACCCAATAAGGAACTTCCTGATAACGCCTCCTCTGAAGCGGCGACCGTGGCTAGATGGCGTGGATTGGGCGCATCATAGATAGCATGGGCTGGATCCAGGCTGCGGGTATTTCGATGTCACTTCTATCTGGATTCCCGAGATAGCCGCTTTGTAGTCTAAGATGAATCAGGCTGAAAATCTCTTTCAAAGAGCGTCTTGAAATCAGTAGAAGGACCAAGTCCTACTTGAGTTCTCGTTCCCTGATACAAGCAATTACATGTGGACTCCAATCACTCTTACGAGACAGGAGTGTCCGAACATAGGATGCATTGCCCCTTAATCTTCCTATTGAGAGATTATTCTCTGAGGGCATATACAAATTGTCCTGTTTGCTGGAGTCATGGGGCTGAAAGTGATGCCCATCATGCCCGTGCCTCCCCGATATTGGACCTGCTGACACTGAAAATTTGTTGCTCTAGGCCTAGCTCAGCATCTTCGCAGCCTCGCTTTGGTGCCAGGCACAGGGATGAGGATGCACTGATTATCGGGACTGTGCGACTATAACAATTGAGGATGGCTTTTTACGCTAGGATTATTGACCATTACATGAGCACGGCCATG
The DNA here is from genome assembly GCA_930272055.1 of Rhizopogon roseolus. NCBI lineage: Eukaryota > Fungi > Basidiomycota > Agaricomycetes > Boletales > Rhizopogonaceae > Rhizopogon > Rhizopogon roseolus. Next base: position 38,357 of record CAKNEV010000123.1, read on the forward strand.
GGACGTGAAACGTGGGAACTTGAACCATCAGGTCTGGATCATGAAACTTTGAAACGCGACGCGACGCGATCTTCTCATCTGCTACTCAACAACTCAACCCGCGTCTCCGAGTCGCGATGTCACAATCAGACTCCTCTTTCTTCGAGCGCGAGCGCGACAGACTATCCACAGAAATCACTTCAGTAAGTAACAAAGCACACTCACATCCACACCTCAAACCAATATGCACAGGGCTTCGAGGAGCTGCTCTCATCCAGCAACGTGCTCAATCGCAAGCTCGAGGAGGTAGTAGGCATGACTCGCGAATACGAAACCATCGCTTCCCTATGGCAAAGCTTTCACCAGCTGATGCGTGGGCAACGAGATGGCATGCTCGAGGACAGAACCACCGTCCCAGGCACAGGCGCGCACATCGTATCTACCAACTCCAAACGCTAAGCGCTCAAAGTCGAAGAAAGTGAATTGTTCAAGCCTACGCTACATATCCACTTTCATGAATTTGTGAAAGCTATCCAAGTACAAGTAGTAGGACAACAATGTATGTATTACTTATTGTGACAAGAAAAGAACAGAGGATGACAATGCTGCGATGAGTCCGTTTCATACATCTGCCCAAGAAGCGACCTGTTGAAGCTGTTCAGCGCTGTGGAATGTATGGCTAGCCATCGCGCTCACCCATGAGAATCCACTGAATTCCTGTTGATCTCGGGCAGATAGCTGTCCATGAACAGGTGTCAATGTTGGTTGCTCTTTTGTGAACTCTTCGTCGAAATTACTGGTATCCGCACTCCCGTTCTGCAGAGCGGACAAAAAAAATCAGTATCATCCCTTGTAGTCGAACCGTCGAGCTTACTATCGTGGGGAAGTATGGTGGTGGAATACGTTTGTTCAAAACATCGTCAAAGCTCACATCCTTAAAGAAGGGATGTCTCTTGATTTCCTCGGCATCAGCCTTCCCAGATCCCAAACGACGGGTGGGATCCCGCGTCAACAACTGCACAAGTTATCAACAACGATGGAAAGTAGGGTATGAGAACGTTTGACCTTCTGCAAAATTGAAACAGCATCTCTCGGCATGGTGATAGGATATAGAGGCTCGTCCTCCAAGATTGCATCGAAGATTTCATCCTCGTCGTCGCCACGGAAAGGCGACTGTCCAAGTAACATCTCGTATGTCAAGACACCGAAAGCCCACCAATCCACGGCCCGGCCGTACCGTTGCTCCAGCAAGATCTGTGTCATGATCGTCAAATCAGCACTCTTAACAAGGGAATTACAGCGAGTATTACCTCAGGAGCCATGAACTCGGGAGTGCCGCAGAACGTGCTAGTTGTCGAGCCGTGCCACATTTCCTCCTTGCACAGACCATAATCAGCAACCTTGACGTGTCCATCGAGGGTGAGCAAGATATTATCGAGCTTCAGATCGCGGTAGATGATACCGTTCGCATGGAAGTACTCCAGGGCAAGAAGGACCTCCGATGCGTAAAACTTGGCTTGGCGGAGCGAGAATTGCTTGCGCTGGATGTGCAACATCAGATCACCGCCACTCACGTACTCCATCACAAAGTATACGCGTGTCTCAGTCTGGAAACACGAATGCAAGCCAAGAAGGAAGGGGTGCCGTTCACGAGCAGCAGCCAGGAATACTCGTTTTTCCGAACGCGTACTGGGCATCCTCTTTAAGTACCATGATCATATCAACAAACATCCAGCGCACCTCTCAACTTCATCGTTATCGATGATAAACTCCTTCTTGAGCACTTTGATGGCATATAACCCGTTTGTCTTCTTCTCCTCCGCAAGCATGACCTTGCCGAAGTTTCCCTTACCCAGGACTGCCAAGAAGTTGAAGTCGTCCAGACCAACTTTGCGCTTGCGAGCGGGGGCCCGCTGCGCTGGAGCCACCGCCTGAACGGGCGGAATCAGATGAGGTTCCTGAGGTCGGGGCGCATACTGGGGCCCAGGAGGAGGCTGTGTCACCACACCCGGTGGCGCATAGACCTGTTTCTACGGTAGTCGGTGAGCATACCAGCTAACACAACAAAATACAGACACTTAGTACCTGAGGTGCCGAGTAGTCTTCCTGCTCATATGCCATGGATGGCTGTGATGGTGGCACTGGCGCGGGAGGTAATAACGGTTCATTCGGGTAAGCGGGGGGCACAGGGATCCGAGCGCCTGGGGGAGGACGAGGAGGAACGTTCGACGGTGGCTGCTGCTGGTAATAGCGAGGATCAATACCATCCTGCGTAGGTGTGCGCCGCCCAAAGGCATCCACGATCGGCGCAGGTGCTGGGGCCACTTCTCCGCCTGTAAGCTGTAGCCGGTCCATGCCTTGACTGATCGGCACATCTGCAGGCGGAAGCACTTGTGTTTGAGTCTGCTGGACAGGCGGATGGGGCCGCATTGCAGCAGCTGCCTTGCCCCCCCGCGCGCGATTGATATCGCGCCAATCACGGAGGAGCTGGTTGGCTGTCTCCATTGACATACCACAGAAATCAGGCACGAGGTGAGCACAGTTGGCATGGCAGGTGATGTCGCACTCGGAACACTTGCGCGCGTTCTTGCGGCCGAGGGGAAGCATGTAGCCGCAGTGGCAACACCAATTCGCGCCAATGTTAGTGAGGGGCTCAAAGCGATGGGGGATGCGGTGGTTGATCTTCTCTTCATCGCCCTCCTGTAGTGGCCATGAGATGATGATGAGACAGGCGAGGAGAGAGTACGTACGCCAGTATTAGACTTCGATATACACTTGGTGACGACTTTCTCGTAACACTTCTTGTGGCACGTATATCGGCAGTCTTCGCATTGATAACCTAGAGCATTAAGCAAGAAATCGCCGCAGAAGGCACACAACATCAACTGATAAAATTGACGCTGTATAAATTTATGGCCATTCATCTCATGAACTTCATCCTTGCGTTTCCTGACAGCACCTTGACGGCCGAGGCCGCCGGGGGCGTCTAGTGGGCGCTTGCGCACATTCTCCTTGACTAAAATTGAGGTAAGAGCCTGTCTCACGGACTTGGGGAGTCGCTTACCGAAGTTGAGGTGCAAGAGAAGAGCACCAACAGGTTCCACCGCAAACCAGCCTTCAATGCCTTCGTTCTGGCTAGAGTATGCCATTGCGCCTCCGGGTTGACCCGCCCCATCGGGTTCTGCATTCAAGGGAGCATTTACATCACCGAAGCCTCCCATCTGATGTGGCGCACGGCCGACGGGAGAGTCTCCGTCCATAGCACCCGCAGTGACCCATCCGCCCTGACCACTGTCCATCATGACCTTTTGTCGTCTAAGCGCTTCGACCAGGTCGCTGATTCTTATCCAAAGTAGCCCAATAGGAACAGGGTGCGGTTCAGAGACCTGTTTGTCATAGACTGCGATCTCAACTTCATTGGCTTTGTCGACCGTGATTTCAAAGTCTTCGTTCCAGCGGTCCGTTCGTGAGGGGTGAGAGCGTGCGCGTTGGGTACCTTCGATTTTGAGAGATACGAAAGTTTCGCGGACTTGTTTGGAGGAAGAACGAGATCTAAAGCCAGGTACTATGGGGGCATGTTCGAGCTCGCGTGCCCCTTTGATGGTCACGTAAAGTTTTCCGGATAATGGCTTGGCACGTAGATTATCTTTGCGCTCGCCATCAGGACCTAGTCCAAGATATTTGAAATGGCGTGTATCCAGTAGGAAAGAGACACGGACCTGTTGGTTCTTCTTCTTCTTCCTCGACATCATCGAGGATGTGGAGGTTCTTGTAGCACTTGAGAGCGGATTGCAGGAGCTGAATTTTCTTTTCGCTCTCTACCCGCTTGCTCTCTGCATCAGCGCGAGATTTCTTGTCGCCGTCTGCCTGATAGAGTTTGGACATCTTGTCGATGCCCTTCTTGTACTGCATTTCGACCTGTAGCTTAAACTCGAGCTGATGAAGCATGCGAGAAATCTTTGCTGTTGTTAAGGGGGTATCTGCCTTGATAAGATCAAGGTTTGAGTACTGCTTTGTCTTTGGAATGCCGTCTGGGTCGTCGCCAGGAAGGAGTGTGGTGGAAGAAGTGCCATGGGTAGTGGAGTGATCAGAGGGGGGGATTCGAGGAAGTGAACGATCTCTATCAGAGGTACGACTGCCTTTAAAAGACTGTTGGGGAGATGCAGCACTGCCCGATCTGTTTGGATCGTCGCGCTGAGACTGCTGCTTGCGAATCTCGAGCTCACGAAGGGTGTGCTCGAAGTAAGAAAGCGAGCGCTCCGCCTCACGGACCTTTGCGTCGTTTTGACGAAGGACATCTGGGTTTGTGGTTGCTTGCCTGATCAAGCGTGAAGCATCTATGAATTTGCGTTCCTTCTCGATGCGCTTCAAGACATCTTGTATTTTCTGGTCTAACTCTGGAGCAGACTGCTTTGTGTATTCTGAGATTGACATTGAATATTCAAAGGATGAGGAGAAACGCGTACCATGACGGTGTAGGAATGAAGCCCGCTTCGCGGACTACGTCGTAGTGAGGAGCAGGTACAGCAGCGGAATGGGGGCTGTGGGCAAGATTACTGATAAACACCTAGCTACACCATTTATAGACTTAGCATAAAACACCCAACCCCCCTTTCTTTTCCATATGCCATCTTTCTCCTCCTCCTCATCCATCCGCGCTGCCTCTGAGCACTCTCTCTTGAATCTAAAATTCAGTCATAAACTCTATCACAACTCTCACTCAGCTGTAGTTCACAAACTAAAGGGCAGACTACCAAAACAATTCGACGTTCTGCTCCTTTCAGATTTGATTTTCACTATTTCAGGTTCTTTGGACGGCCAGATCGTTCCGTCAGATCAAATCTTGCGCTCTGCCTTGGTCAACAAGCTTCGCAGTGATCTCAATGCGGCATGTATCAGCAGACGCCTTCTTTCCATTCTTCTGATTCTGAAACAGAATGCACTTGAGCTTGGAATAAATAATATTTCTGACCCATACATTGACGAGGACGATGACCTCGTTAAAAGTAAGCTTACTCACTCCACTTTCTTCGCTCACGTTCGTTCTCCATCCAGTGACTTTGACGCCATCTCGGTCCCTGTCCCGTTCTTCACGTCCCCATGCTATTCTTGTTGCAGTGGATCTCCGTTATATTTGGAAAACTACAGGCAACATCAAAAACTTTCAAGACTCAATCAAGCTTCTCAGCGACGCCAACCCCTTCGCTGAGCACCTCTACCTACCATTTGAGCCCCTCATCAAACGCGTGACCGAACATTTCCTCACAAATCAGCTCGTCGGGTGCGTTTCTGCACTCAGAGTTGAATATATGCACTCTGATATGGCCCAGACGGTATCCCCTCATCTTTGGCACGTGGTGCAGAGTATGTTTAGCTCTTTGTTCCGTTCAATCGCTCCCCTGATAATCGATCAGAGACTTGACATGGAAGCCGAATATTTTCCTTCCGTCGCTCAGTCCATCCTCGACATAATCCACCGGTCCCCCAACCCTCACTTTGTGACGCGGTGCAAGCGGCTAATCAAGGTACGAATTATGTTTGTGCTCATGCATGCCGCAAATACACAATCTCTAGACTGCACGAGCTCGCCATCAGTCCGTGCTCCAGACCTCCGCAGTAGCCCTCTCTTCGTGTTTCGTGCACAGCGATACAGAAGACCCGGAGGAAATCGACGATGCCAATGCTTCGACTCTCACACAAGACGGCGTCTTGTGTGAGACCTTGGAGCAGCTATTCAGAGCGGGCGTTCCACATAACCGCTTTAAGGTACGCATTTGCCTATTTGGAAAATGATAGATTGTGCCATTACACAGAGTCAGGTCATCGCCGCACATTCAACTCTGTTTTCTTCCTCAACTGGGGACGACGATCAACTAGTCGAACCTTCGCAGGATGACATCATACTTAATCACAGCGATTTCCCACTGATTTGGCACAATCACCCTGATATTTATATGGACCCCTCGCCTGAGATTGTTGACATGCAGCAGACCATGCCGGATGATATGGATAGTGATCCTGACGATTGGCCCGAAGAAGCATCACCCGAGTACACGTTTCCGGACATGCCATCAGTATGGACTTCACATTTGGACCATTCCCTTATCAATGGCCTAGGCCCTGGTCTATCTGGTACGGCGCCTCGCGTAACAGGGTTCTCTCCAACTGGAAGTGAAGGCGACGATAGTTTCGCGTTGGAACTTGGGCCTGATCACGAGCAAGAAAATGCCAGCGTGGATATGGAAGATGCCGAGTTCGAACGTGCCGTGTTTCATCCACCCCTGTCATGTCATCAATCTCCCCAGTGTCGGAATAACGGGTTCCTGACGTTTCTGGGGTGCCAAGAAGAATCTGAAGCTGGAGAACTGGAGGACTTTGACCCGCTGGTTGACAATGCATTTGAAGATGAAGATTGGGGCTGTGAGGATGAGATGCTGTTCGATCTGACTGACTCATCAGCTGGTCTTGGTGTTGATGCTGGACCCCTTTGTGTCTCACAAGTTCCGAAGTGAACTCCTGATCAAGAAGTCTTCTTTCAGGTTACGAGTGACAATGCCGCGGACTAAGATTACACTTTTGACACTCCTGTAGACATAGATGATCAGGTGGACAGGGTAGTGATTCACGGATGAGTCTGGGATCTGTAACACGTTTCTATGGAATGTTTAAGAAACACGTTTATGAATAATTTAGATCTCGGCGACGTCCGATGCCGGTGACAATATTGAGACTCAGCCACTCCGCTTGCTCAACTTGCTAAGGGCTTAGAAACAAACTCCAAACTCACTCACATCGACATTAGCACACACTTTGTTCTACTTTGATTCAATCAGTGCTTGGCTCCGTCAACGACGCTGTGGAAGGCCTTTCTAGCTCCTCCTCCGCCATCGTCTTTTGTCTTCTGCTCAGATCACATCGTCATGCTGCCGTTCAAGCGCAACAAGATCGACATCAGTGTGAGTATCGATGCCTCATGGGCAACTCTCATCCAATCGTACTGACATGACCATCACAACCGTCCAGAAAATGTCGGAGGAGGAGCAGAAGCTCTTTCGACTGTACGGCAAACTTCCTACACATAAGAACGTCTTAACCAAGATGCAAGGGGTGCGTCGTATCCGTCGTCAGCCATCGTCGTTCGTACATTGATCGATTTTTAGGAACGGAAATACTTCGATTCTGGTGACTATGCTCTCTCCAAAGCCGGGGTTGCTCCACAGAACACCGTCGGGACTGCGATCCCCAATCCGGACAAGTGCGCCCTATTGTTTTCCCTTCTTATTGTGCCGTAGTATTTACAGCCTTACCTAGCATCCCGCATGCGTCGTCGCCGCCGACAACACATTCTGGCGGATTGAGCGTATCACCCACGAACAGCTCATGTCCTGCAAAAGAAAGCTCGCTCTCGCATTCGGAGGAGGACGAGCCCGAGAAGGAGGAGGATAAGGATGCAGTGGACAAGGAGGAAGCATAGATGATCACTCATCATCTCTATGCCCGCATTTTCTACTCACCACTTGGCTTGATGTCTCAAAGAGCGAGAAGACACTGTTTCGCTCGTGTATTCCCTACGTATCGTCGGTACCCCTCCCTATCCATGCCTTCAGATTCAATATTCAGCTGCCCTGCTGATATGTTTTGTATCATTAACTACATAGTATCTGCTCATCGTACATGTTCGTTGTTCTGCAGATGCATTATAATATTTGGTAGTTCCGACTTAGTCATGCATGATGTGAGATTTGTGACGACCGTGACTTGTGCCGCGCTTGTGGCTGGAGTCTGGACGCGTCCTTGGAAAGTATCTGGCATGTCTTCCTTGCGCACACAGATTACCGAATGGCTTGGTAGTGCAGACTCTACCGGGGACTCAGAGGCCCTAGTCAACGAATGTACGATTTCACCCAAAATTATATCCCAAAGCACAAAGTCAAACGCGCGTTCTTCTAGGTGTCTCCATATGCCAGATGTACAATCTGACAGCAGAGGATCTCAAATATAAATGGGAGGCTCTCATTTTTGGAAAAGCAAAAACAATCCTCCGCTTTACACGCGAATCTGCAGTAGACTTGAAGGCTGAGATCCAGCGAGAAATACAAGCCAAGAATGCGAGCACCGTGTCTAGGTCGGCAGCACCGACAACTTTTGCGCGCGGGAAGCTAGCGGGTTCCGCTAAATTTGCTGGGGTCAATTATACTGGGCTTACTGGGGCGCTCAAAACCGCTGTACAGCCGCCAAAAGCGCTCTCTGGAGGACGGAAAGGCGTGTCTGTGAAGCTTGAGCAGGACTTCGATAGCCCAATCGCTAGCTCGAGCAGAGTCGCTTTCACCAGCCCGAAAGGGGGTCGAGAAACACGCGCTTGTGAGCATTACATCACTCCATCCTCTAGTTTTCCTGGCTTATCGGGTCTTCCAAGATCGCTACATGTATGAAACATTAGGCGAACGGAGTGAAAGTGTGTGGTATCTAGCAAGACATGGATGCCGCAGCAAGCTGAGCGTTTATTCTAGTTCTGGACGCACAGCTCGATGGGTTTGGCGAACTTATTCTGAAGCATTATCGGGATGTCGGTCAGCTGGGTCATCCCGGCGTTTTCTCTGAGGTATGGGGTGCTTTAAACAACCGCTTTTCGCCAAGCTGATTTGCTGTAGGAACCTTGCGTGGTTGTGGGCCGCATCGTGTTGGATGCAGAGGTTTCTGGACCAGGCATCAAGCTAAATGAGCAGTCGCTGATTCTTGAGGCATCCCGAGCGCACGGAGATGCACTCCGTGTGCGTTTGCAACTCGCGCCAGATCTCAAGATTCGGGGAGGGTATAAAGGCTTAGGTGGTGTGGGTCTATTTCCTGGCGCGGTTGTGGCACTCAAAGGGCACAACGGCGGTGGAGGGTATTTCATTGCCTCTGAAATTTTGGCGGTATGTGATCCGAATCTTTCGTTTGTCGCTAAGATTGAAGACGTCGTTTGCGTAGATGCCACCGATGCCTGGATCTCCTGCTTTGCCTGGTAATGTAGCGGCAAGTTTTGATGTGTGCATAGCATGCGGGCCATTCACTTCAGATACTGACCTCAACTATAAACCGTGGGGATCTCTCATCAACAAGCTCAAGGCATCAAAACCTGCTATCGTTTTGCTTGTATGGATGCTCCTTGCTTCACGCGAAATTTAAATCTTACAACCTGATCAGCTTGGACCCTTTGTGGACGCCGCACATTCTCACATACAAGATGGTAGGGTTGATGAGACACCGTCAGAAATTTTCCATCGCCAATTTATCGATGGCCTCCGCGATTTTCTTTCTCTATCCCCGACAAGCACCGTCCTTATCGTACCAAGCGTGAAGGATATCATCAGTGACCACGCAGTCTTTCCCCAATGCGAGCTCGGTTATGAGTTTAGTGGTGGCGATCCAGTAAGCCTTTATGTGTTACTCTCATGCTCTCCGAGTATTCAGCTACTATGCTCAGCGGATACGACTCCTGCCTAATCCTGCACGCTTCGCACTAAATGGCGTTTCCTTCGCCGTGTGCAGCGTAGACGTCTTATATCACCTTCGGAAAGAGGAGTACTTTAGACGCGGAGAAGAAGTCGACTCTATCATATGCGAACCAGAGGCTGCTAATGACCCTATGTCAAATCTCAGCAGACATATTTTGCAGCAGAGAAGGTAAGAGCTTTGGCGTCATTCGACCTCCACCGGCTGACACCGCACCTTTCCAAGCTTTTACCCAATATTCCCGGTTTCTTTGGATGTCGCACATGAAGTCAATCTTGACGTGTCACATTCCGCAGAGTTGAGAGTGGCCGAGAGTCCGGACGCTCCAGCGCCTGATGTAATGGTGCTGCCCAGTCGTTTGAAGCACTTTTCCAAGGTCATTCCCTTCTTTGCACCTCCCTGTAATGTCTTCAATGTCTGTTGTAGGTTGTGGACAATTCAGTCGTCGTTAACCCGTCGTTTTTGACCAAAGGCACATACGCGACTCTCGCTTATTCTGGACAAGGAGTAGGATTTCCTAAAGATCGGATATCGGCAGAGATCGCCAGGTTATCTTAGAATACCCCCAATTGATCCCTCTCAATGTAATGGTACATAATTTATCACTTCTACGCTGCTTTGAAAGCACCGCCTGCGCTGGTGAAGGTATCGGTATCCCCTGCGACAGGGGTAAGTACTCTCTGCCCTGAGGTTGATTTTCTCTCTTAGTACAGCTTCCATCCCGAGGATCGGTGTTTCCGAGGTCCCTTACCTCTGCCTTCACTCCAAGCGACCCAAGTCACCATTGCAAAAGAGGAAAAACTTGCATATAATCACAAACACCAGCGTAATCGTACAGAAATATGCCTTCTCTGATACCCCCAGACCATCATCCTACGCAGCTTTGAAAGCATCACCCACTGCCTTGATGGCATCGTCAGCTTGCTGCTTCCCAACCTTCAGTGCAGCATCCATCCCAAGAATCTGATGCGGTGCTCTCGGGTACACCTTAATGTCTACCTTCACACCAAGCGACCTCAACTTCTCACCATACACGATACCTTCATCGCACAAAAGATCACATTCGCACACGCAAACGAACGCAGGCGGGACCTTGGCAAGCGCAGCATCCGAAGCAAAGATGGGCGAGTTGTCTGGTTCGGCCCAAGTCGCGGGATCGGGAAGATACATGTTGCGGAACCACATCATCCGACCTTCGCTCAGCCAAACGGTGTTCTGCAGCTCTTTCCAAGACGGGTACCGACCATCAGCGACGGATGCCGTGTTGTCGGTCACTGAAAAGCAGGTGAGAGGTGATCGTCTGAAACACTGTTCTTATTTTCCTTACCTGGCACAATCAACAGCTGGAAGATGATAGGGATGGGAGGCGTGAGTTCTTGCGCCTTGAGACATGCGATTGCCGCCAAATTACCGCCACTGAAAAAAAGATGATGCTTTCATTGTGCACCACGAGACGAGTACGTGCCTGGACGACCCTCCGACCGCAATCTTGTTCACGTTTGCATTGAATTCTGCCTTCCCGTTGTAATAAATGAATTTCAGAGCGTCGACCGTATCCTCGACCGCAGCAGGATATGGGTTCTCGGGCGCCAAACGATAATCCAGCGCCACGGAAACGCAGTTGTTCTCTTAATTTTAAACCCAGTCAGACGCCAGCCTAGCGACAATCTTCCGGGTCAGTCCTCACCTTTGCATTGACGCGAAATGAACGAGTTCAGAGTGTCGATACTCCCGAGCGTCCACCCCCCTGAACACTGTCAGCCAATGTTCACCGAACAATGAGCGGTGCTCACCCCCGTGAATGTACAGTAACACAGGCCACCCTTCAGGAGGGGGCGTTCCCTCAGGTATGAAAGCCCGAATCTTGCAGTTCTGCAACTTGATGTCCTTGACAGCCCCAACAGTCCTGACAGCGGAACCACCAGGGATGTAGGGTGCATTCCTGATATCTGGGTTCCAGGGGATGGTATGCGGGGGAACGCGATGCGCTATGTGTTCATTGTGGATTGCGACGTACTCGGGGTCGAGACGGGGGAGGATGTCAGGGTGGATTGCGGAGGGAAGCTCTGACATGCTGCTGGTAGGGGTGTGAGGTGAAATCGAACACGATAGCGCGAAGACCAGTACTTGAAGGCCGCGCTCTCATTATAATCAGTGTCAAGGACACATGACATGGTTATAATTGGCCAATGCGAGATAAGAGTTCGCCAGTGCACCAGTGGAAATTCGAGAAGTGAGCGTTATACAAAGGTGTATTTGCCATCGGTTGATAGTCTCCATTGAGTGGACCGTCGAAGGGAGATTGCCTGGCCTTCTTTGCATATGGGTATATGTTCAAAACACAAAACCCGGACGCGTTCTCTAGGTGTCTAGTTGTACAGTCTGACAGAAGAAGGTCTCAGGTGTGAATGGGAAGGCTCCAAAGCGATCTTGATCTTCCGTTTTACGCGTGAATCTGCATTAAACTAGTCTCGAGTCCTCGACACCAGACGTTGTAGGAACACCGGAAAAATCCGAACTCAAAGCGCGGAGTTGGCTGGGAATACGTCTGGTTCAAACTAGCACCGGAATACGAGCAAAAAATGCATGTGCCGTGTCTAGATCTGCAGCACCGACCACTTTTGCACGCGGGAAGCTAGCGGGGTTCTACCAGTCATAAATTTGCGGCGGTTGATTCGTAATTCTACTGAGCTCATTCTCTGACACCTCACAGACCATTATCGTCCTACGCGGCTTTGAATGCATCACCCACCGCCTTGATGACATCATCAGCTTGCTGCTTCCCAACCGTCAATATACCCTCCATCGTAAGAATATGATGCGGTGCTCTGGGGTATACCTTGATGTCTACCTTCACCCCGAGAAATTTCAACTTCTCACCATACGCGATACCTTCGTCGCGCAAAAGATCAACTGCGCATATGCAAATGAATGCGGGTGGGACTCTGGACAGAGCAGCATCCGAAGCAAATATGGGCGAGTTGTCTGGCTCGGTCCGAGTCGCAGGATCGGGAAGATACATGTTGCGGAACCACGTCATCCGACCTTCGCTCAGCCCTACCGTGTTCTGCAACTCTTTCCAAGACAGGTATCGACCATCAGTGACGGACGCAGTGTTGTCGATGACTTAAAAAGCAGGTGAGAGATGATCATCTGGAATACCTTTTTCGTTCGCTTACTGGGCGCGATCAATAGTTGAAAAATGATTGGGATGGGAGGCGTAAGTTCTTGCGCCTTGAGACATGCGACTGCCGCCAAATTGCCGCCACTAACAGAAGATGACGCCTTTCATCATGCAGAATGAGACGAGTACGTACCTGGACGATCCCCCGACCGCGATCTTGTTCACATTGGCATTGAACTCCGCCTTCCCGTTGCGATAAATAAATTTCAGAGCGTCCATCGTATCCTCAACCGCAGCAGGATATGGGTTCTCAGGAGCCAAACGATAGTCCAGCGCTACGGAAACGCAGCTGTTCTCTTAAACCAGGTCAAGCTTCAGCCCAGTGGCAATCTTCCGCGTCGATCCTCACCTTTGCACTGACGTGAGATGACTGAGTTCAGAGTGTCGATACTCCCGAGCGTCCATCCCCCTGAGTAAATTTCAGCCAATGTTCACCGAACAATGAGTGACACTCACCGCCGTGAATGTACAGTAACACCGGCCACCCTTCAGGAGGAGGTGTTCCCTCAGGTATGAAAGCCCGAATCTTGCAGTTCTGTAACTTGATGTCTTTGACAGCTCCAACAGTCGTGACAGGGGAACCACCAGCGATGTACGGTGCCTTCCTGATATCTGGGTGCCATGGAATCGTATGCGGGGGAACACGGTGCGCTACGTGCTCATTGTGGATTGCGACGTACTCGGGGTCGAGAAGGGGGAGGATGTCAGGATGAATGGCGTCGGGAAGGTCTGACATACTGTTGATGGGTGCTCAGGGTGTAAAGTTCAATAATACCTGCAGGCTGCGCTATCACTATCACCGTGGGGGACACATGACATAGTTATAATTGGCCAATGAAGATAAGAGTTCCTCGATGTGCTAGTGGGCACGTTAGAGTATCCAAAGAAGGTTTGAATTCTGGTGGTAGTCTCTATTAAGCAGATCATAGAAGAAGACCTCCTTGACATACGTGTATTTTCGGCCTCCCAGGCCATCAGGAAAAGTCCGGTGACTACATAGTACCATATAGTCTGGGTAGCCAATGTAGCCCTGTAATCAAGTCCCCTCTGCGTAGTAAGTGCCGTACTACACAATGCTATGTAGAGCTGCCAGGTATTACTGTGACAGACTGCAGTTCTACTACAGGCAGCTCCCACAGCACACATAAGAACCAAATAACAACTGAATTTGCATACATAAAACACAAGCTAGCATAGTATGAATGTTTTACTTAACCCTCCTCTTCGTTCCCATAGCCTCCACATCATCCTGCCCCTCAAGCCGATACTCCCGTTGAATGACGCCTTCGAATGTCTTGTCACCAATGCGGGATGTAGCTGACGACGTAATGAGCGATTCAGTACCTGCATGGAAGCTTACAAAGTATGAATGTTAAAATACTAGAGTAAGTGAAATAACAGTCCAACGTACCGAACTGTGTCATATAGACTGATACAACCATCATTTTACAACAACCAATCATTACTCCAGAAGGTTGCATGGAGCTGCCTGGAGCTTAGCGTTCGGGAAAATCAAACTGATGAGAAGGGCGAGCGGTTGCATGAAGGTGTCGAACTTTGGATGCGCGATCCTCAAATACCTGATTAGAAATCCATTATTCAAGGACCATATGACATACGCACCTGCAAGAGCATACACGAACCCTGCAGGACTTCACCGAATAATTTATGACATGTGGACTGTAGATTGATAGTATAAAAAGCAAGTACCCCGTCAAAAAAAAAAGAAACAGTTGCCGAATTAACTGTAGCGCGGAGAATGCGGATGGTGCAAGGGCATTGCGACGCAGAGTTGATGTGATTCCCCCGCTGAAGAAACTTGAAGCACATTCAGAGGGAACAGCACTGCCTTGAATGGGTAAATAATCACGCGCAACACGAGCCAGTGTCGGATATTGTAGCGAGTGTAGCTGATATATGATATAAGTTGCGAACAAATGAATTCAAGGGCTGACTTACACCCCACCATGCCACAACGTCATCTGTGTCCTCCAATGGTAAAGTGAGGTAGGACAAGAGCTCTTGACGAGGGTCACGTATGCGATGGTCCACTGCTTGGCGCGGGTGCACAATAGCATACTCAATGACGACGCTGTATGTGCCGCGCTCAGCATGGCCCATGGCATGCTGAGCGCGATACATACAGTCACGCGTCGTGGCCGACTACGCCATTGTGCACCTTGTCGTTCAGCCAATGGATGAACACCAGGAGCATTATGGAGGGTGGAGAGCAGTGTTCTGCCGGTCGCCGAATGTTCACAAAAGTCGGTGAACATTCACTCGCGAACGCCCCCATGTCTACGGATGAATGTGAATGGGAGTCCAAGGGAATATATTAAGTAATCAAACATGATTGGCTACGGCAGAAAAATGTTAGATATAGTTACTGTTCTTCCTGTTCTTGAGCCGCCTTAGCTCGTTCTGCCTCTGCCACAATCCTAACGTTTGTCTCTGAAATGAACGTCGAGCATGATTAAGAGAGTGATAGCGAACGATTGTCGCGGCACGAGAACAAGAGCATAGATGCCGCAACTTCTGTTCGCTCAGAGAACCACTTACTCGACGCTGAGAGAACAAAAAGAGCTCCTTGAAGCTGAGGGAAAGAAGCCTAAGATGAACGCTTTTGATGACACCCTTTCAAGGGTGAACAACTTCAAATATGTTGAGTTATATTACTTCTCCCCCGAAGGCTGCAAAGACGCCTCGCGCAGCACCCGCTCTGTAGCAGCGGAGGCATTCAGATTAACCAACATAGATGGTGCAATGCCCCTCAGTGCGTTAAACGCGGCACTTGCAGTCCATGAGCTCCAGTCGCACATGTTCCCTCAGAAACCCCCACATTTCCATGTGGATGCCCACCAGACGTGGATGCCTACCGCACGTGGATGCCCGCCAAACGTGGATGCCCGCCAGACGTGGATGCCCCCACATTCCCATGCCGATGCCGACATTCCCATGTCGATGCCCATACTCTCATATGGATGCCCGTATTCTCATATGGACGCTTTGCAGGCATGCCCAAATCATGGCTCCATTCATCCAAGCAACCACCATGATCCACGAACAGTTCATGCACTAAACCTCGGATTGCTGAGTGGAAGAAAGATCCAAGCCAGCCTTCGGCTTTAGAGAAATCAAAGAGATGTTTGATCAGAATCTGCTGGAAGTCAGAAGGATTAAAATTTAACATCTCCGAGGCTGGCGGCATCAGTAAATCACTAAGGTTCAGAGTTCTTACCTCTCCATTGGCAACATCGCAAAAGGAAAACGGCGGCAATTATCAGCACGAGCAATAATATTTGATGATTATGGGTTACGCATCATCTACACTCTTTCTGGGCGAACCTCCCCCACACCGATAATTCTTTTGAAGGTAGAGTAGGGAATTAACCACATAATCGGCAAAAGGTATGGATCCACCACATAATTCTCTTGCGCGAGGGACGTCGAGCGATGTGCAGCCACACGAAGGAGGTGAGCGGCGTTATTCAGATCACAGGTCGGGCGCAGCCCGCGTGAGATAATAATGATGCCAACAGTGTGTCATCGATACCTTGAGCACTGCAGATGGCAGGGAGCGGTTGGAGTTTGAAAGGGTGATAATGCTATGCGCGTGCAGGCCAGACGGTTGCGTCAACGACGAACGAGCGGTGTGCAAGGATAAGTTCATTATCATGATATTGCTGAAGAGTAGCAGGAGCATTGTGAAACACATCAAAAATAAGTCATAAGAGAAGTGTATCGTGATCTGAACCGACACTACTAGTAGAGTGAAGAGTCGTTCGTCGTGACCTCGCATAGAGTTGTAACTTGAAAGGGGGTGGCGTCAGAGTCACAGGGTAAGAGTGCTGGCGCGGAAAGGCAGGTTCGGAAGCAGCACATTTTGGCAGTACGTAAAAAGAAGGATCCCGGAGAGCCCTATAGAGGTTATAGCTGTCGACCTGAAAGATGGGTTTAAGGCGGTATCAGGAACGGGTGGAAGACAAGACGGTGTTGGAAATTGCGTGCGAAGTCGACGAGGGCAAGGTTCATCTTGGCCGAAAGAGAACCCCCATTGCAAATTTCCATGGTCTGTAAGCATGATCAGTGCGTGGCATATACAGTCGGTGACTGCCGTTGGCGCATTGGACATGCCACCCCTACTAGTGTCATCGTGCATCAGCGAAACTATTTCAATATCAATGCTTTCAAATTCTTACCAGAATAGTGACGGCGATGGATGGTATGAAGTGGACGATCAACCAACTAAGATGATAAATGAGGGCTGCCGCAACAGCCCCCGAAGTAGTGCATAGGCTGACCAAATTTCGTGGCAGAAAATTCTCGTCTGGATGCGTATAGTAACCTCCGCAGAGTAACATCCAGCGATCCAAATTAACCTGCATTCCGAAGTTATGAACAGCCGAAGAAAGAAGCCGTCTAAAAAAATCACCTTTGGTAAGGATGTGGTCGTAACCGAAGACATTCATTCTGCAGGATGGTGAGCCTGGGTGAGCAGAGCGTGGAACGCATTCGAAACGCAGACCATAGACTGGATAGTCGTTCCTTGTCCTGGTCCTTGCCACTTCATGGATCAACTGGCCCTTATCCATCTGCGCCAAAGCCTGCATGCCTACCCGCTGACGGGACAATCACTTTTTGCCATCAAAATTCAAAGCCAAGTGAGATCTTTGTCAGCTTTACTCTTGTCCACCTCGGCCACGGGGAGTCTCCCTGCTACGTGTGTAAGGTAGTGTTGATACTACGGGTCCCAAGGTTTTTGCCTCCCATATTGTGTTAACGCGGACAGATACTAATAACACGAGGAGGGTCGTTCTTGGCGCATAGTAAGCCACATACCCACGCATCCTACCACATACGTTATCCCGCCGCTCGTGTAGCTCGCGTTTGTACTAGACTCAGGCAATGCTCATACTCAGTGCAGAACCTGCAGATTGTATGCGGTGTGCGAGGAAGACTGAGGCACAGATATCCGACTATACAGCACTAAGATTTGCTTCCATGGCACTGTTCTATCCGCTTGGGCCATCCTCAAGGCATAAAAAGCATGTCATCATTTTTTTTGGTCTGATGCACTGCGCGAGCGGTGGTTCAGAAGATCTACAGCATTCATGCAACGGTTGCAATAGTTGCACCGACACAACAATAATGAATGAGCGCTGAGCGCTAGCACTTTATCACTCGATCTTAATATTAACGTCTGGTATTAAATATGTACTTATCGGATGAACACGAGGTACACATGTGGGGGAAAATTGATTGATTTGGACTGGCGGTTTTGACCAGCTTACAAATTTGTGGCGATCATGATCATAGTCACCTTGGTACCACACATCTCATATGCACGAATATTTTTGAGGAGGCTTGGCGTGTTACTTCCAGCGCCCATGAGTTCATGGGGGATATCCCGTACACGGCTCTTCCCGGATTCAAGAGCAGGCATCACTAGTACACTAGTTAGGGATGCTCAGCGAAACTGCGGGGGGCTGGATCAGAAACTGACTCACAGCATATTGATTCGATACCCGGCAAACTGCGGAACTGCTCTTTGTGTGCAGCTTGAATGTATTAGATGAGTATTGGATCAGTTTCCATAGGCTCAAAAAATGAGGAATAGAATAAACCTTCGCTTTTCCCATCACAGCGCTAGCAGAGGGCTGGTACATCTTGTCATCAAACTAGCCATAGTACGCGGTGAGCGCTTGAGCACCTCAAAGTTGAAACGACGTGACCTCATGCAGTTGAAAAACGTGGCCGTCACATGGCTCGGCCGAAAGGGACTTCCAATCGGAAAATGACACAATATCATAATTAAAAATTCCACAACAGGGCATCAGCGCTGCGATCATGATCGATACAGATAATTTACGCAGGAGTCCGGACACATTCTTTGTCCAATGCTATCCGAGTCCTTGTACGATACACCTCGTGTACGGGGGTGCACGCCTCTATAGATCCTCGCGGTGAACGTCAGGCTGGGGAGAAAGGCCCATGACCGGGATAGTCCTCTGTAACGTTATAGCTACAAAAGAGCTCGCAGAATCAATTCACTCCTAGCATGCTCACCACAACTCGACTACCATTGCGTCTATAGTCGTCTCTACCATCACTCCTACCATCGCTCTTTTTTGGTTACAAGACTCCACTACGCAACGATTTCCTTCGCATGGCGTCTTCATCTTCCACCGCTGTATTCGGGCTTATCGTAGGCGCGATGACAATATTTGGTGTCATTCTTGGGTTTTGCCAGTCTCATTTACCTAGTCGAATGATCAAGGAGCTGAATGGGCTACTTGACGAAACTCAAGCCCTTTATGAATCCGCAGTGGAAGATGGCTATTTAACCGATGGCACGCTCAGAAGTCAAATGGAAGAAAGACTTGCAAAGTATGCTCATAAGTTTTCTGTGGATAAGTAATGCAGCTGATAGTCTTTGCCATGTAGATTACGGGACAACACACATAATTTGCGCTCCAGAGCATATAGCGCAACAACATTGCTTAAAGATTACCATGAACTATTTAGAGGGCTCAGCTACTCCATTTGGGTTGCCTGTATTCGCGTGAAAGAGCTTCGAGCATTGATTATTGTGAGTTTATTGACGTATCAGTTAGGCCGCAGTATTTACGCTTTCATTCAAGACTACAAGGAGAGCCGAACAGCACAGGGCTGGTATCTACACAGGCGACTGTAGCCCTGTCTGGCCATCATCGTCATGGCTAGCACGTCAAACATCACGTGTAACGGAAAGATACGCTCCACGACCACAACTTGACTTACTGCCAGCGGATCATTTACATGCAGGACGCACCATGATGCATGCTGCCCCTCATATACCGTTTCGCCTACATGACATTGAGACCTTCTTGATGGAGCTCAACGACTCTGCAACACGACGCACCCTGCTGCACCTCATACAGCATTTCGCCCACACATCATTGAGCCTGTTTTGATGGAGCTCGGTGGCTCCATATCTGCGACTTTCCCAGGTGGAAGAATCCTGCTTGATGCAGACTGCACTTTCTCGGATGACAGATCATGTGATTCCTCGATGGAAAGCCTTCCAAAATTCTATTCCTTTCATATTATGTCTATTTTCATACGTCGACTGCGTCGGCAGAAATATACATAACAACAAAACCCCCTATGGCATCGCGAACGAATACAGTATTTATGTACCTTCATAATTCTATATCTTTACTGCTCGTTACTTTACCCAGCTACCATCCAGAGATGACTTCCTCCAGTGTCCCACAGGCATATCTCGTAATGCTATTTGATCCTTTATTTTATATTTCTCTCTCCCTCGCGGCGCTCTGCATGAACACCAACGTGCAAGTCCTGGACCTAGTCAACCCTCAGAATATCAGCACCGACGTTGTAACGTATGCATCAAATTGCAACTGGGATAATGGTAGCTCCTTGAGATGGGAGTTGGGACGATCTTCTTCGCGTAACCTACGTTCAACACGAACGTGTACACTCCCCCAAGCATACTTGCATAGAACACACCTCCTGCTGAGATCATATGCTGTGTGACAGGTACGAAAGAGTGCATGGCATAATTGAATAATTCGTCAAGATAACTTGAAATATTTTACAGTGCTTGTCCACGATTCTTTCTCACACAGCACAACACCTTAGTACCTTACTGGTGATCGGTCATTGCCGTCAAGGGGACTCAGCCCATCTATTAAATGGGGCTAGATTAAGATTACGTACACTTGTCAATGAAGAAAATAAAACCCTTACGTGTCTCCTGTGTTGTGCACTCATCCACTGAGTAGGATGCATCTAGTCTTGTCAACACCACCATCCATTTCATTACTGCCAGAGGTAGAGCACCAAGGGCAATGCCTTGCGCCTCAACCTCTTGAACCTCATTATATTCTCGAGCGCCCAGCCGGGTATATACTGAGCCATCGACTACGACCTCCCAGACTGGCACGGCCTCGAGCGCTCGGTGATAGTTACGTTTCCTCACGGCTAAAAGATGAGCCTTTGGACAATGCCGACTTTGCGGCGGCGGCGGCTTGTGAACGGACTGCACTTTGCAGCTAAGGCGGAGAGGTGCTGGTGATCCATCAGCATCGTACCTGAAAATGCCAAACAGGATTGAAGAATGCATGCCTGATATGTCGAGTTCATTGACAACTGCAAGTTTACTGGTATGCAAATGATCTTGTCTGCTTATTATCATCGTTGTCGTACCACTGTCTACATTGGATGCTTACCTGGAGACTACCGTGACGCAAGTATAACGCTGTTGATGTGAAGCGAGATCACCGGATCTAGAAGGCAAGGAGTTTATGGCAGTAAGTTGCATTTGAAATGCGCGACGTTAGTGTGGGACCGCCCCCTAAGTACATCGGGGTGCAGACGTTATCGCAGATTTCTCGTAGGGACCTTGCGCCTCGATCGAGCCAGTAAGTCATGAGTCAGAGAAAGCCGGTGTGAGAATGAGGACTATTGGGCCAAAAACCCATTGTCAAGACGCCTTCACGTTCGGCGCTCTGTGGGGTGAAAAAGCCAGCGCCGATTGCCGAAAGTTTTCCAGTGTCCTGGCACAGCTGTCTGTCCCGCTGCAGTGTCTGCAGCGTCCGCCTTCCCTATGGTTGATACTCGAGTACCCGGGCTGGAGACCTTGCGACGAAGAAAATTCACGCTGAAGCAGCGTGGAACAAAGTAAAAGAAACCGAAAGGCAGACAAACAGCGCTGCTGACAACATATAACGATCCACGAGTGCACAGGCGTCCTTATAAAAGATAATGTAACCGCCCGAGCTTGACGTTGAAACCATTCCAAGTGAAGCGCGGCAGCACGAAAGAGGTGATGACATTATATGATAATGCTTAGCTTCATCTGACGCGCGCTGACGACTGGATAATATTCAGTAAGCATACAGTCAATCAATGACTGCCTCGGATGATGATGATCGTGACAAAACGTTGCACGACATGACAACGATGCCAACAATGTGATATTAACATTATGGACGGCGAGTAACAGTGGCAGTTTGAAAAGGATAGTACCACATAGTGATCCGAACCAGCACTAGGGTGAAGACTGTCTGCTGTGACCTCAAATAGAGTCGTGCCAGGGTAGAAGGCATGATGTCACAGAGTTGAGGAAGCAGCGCGTTTTGATAGTACGTGAGGAAGGAAGGAAGGACTAGTGTGAGTGACTGTGAGGACCTGACAAATTCGCATGTGAGAGAGTAGAGGATGTATCTATCAGGCTTCTCAAGCTTGACTGTAATTTAGTCCACCTGGCGGGAACGACGGAGGAAAAGACGTTGAGACTGCATGTGGAGTCGACGAGAGCATTTGCCTTGGACGTTGATAATGAGTGAGCCATATCGTCATATGTCGAAGGGGAAGAAAAAGGGTAATGAATACACAGCGTTAAAAACAAGCAGCTAGCCACCGGAACCAAAGACGCGCGTGGTGCAGGCGAGCAGGATGCGTTCGAAAAGACTTTATCTGAATCCTCGTCATCGAAGGAAAAGCGAGTAGATGGTGCCCTGTTACAGTTCCGAAATTGTTTGGCTCTCAAACGGAGGAAAATGTAAGTCCCCAGTATAAACGCTGTTCAATATTCTGTTGGAAGTAGAATCCGCCTATCACAGAAAAAACATGATGCTGACGTAATACAACTGATAAAATAGAGTTGACATCGTTGGCAAAGTCGCAATGACACCGCGCAACATGATTTCAAGTTCATGACATTTATTCTTCAACGACTCGACGAGGGCCCTCTTTTTGTTGTTGTTTTAATCATTACTAGTAAGTTTAAAACTTGCACAAAGTTCGAAAAGGTTTATGTAGGGCCGTGTGCAGAAAGCGGAATACACAAAGCGAATATCACGATTCACCTCTAGACGTTAGCTGGGTCACCTGCTACAATGACATACGAATGTTAAGTCGCCAGGAAATATTTTACATTGTGTTTAACAATTCTCATACACACAACCCGAGAGGGACCCTCCCAGACAACGTGCTGGTGAGCTCCATCGCTGCCGCAAGCGGGCTCAGCATCTGTTAAAGGAGATCAGAATGTGTACAACGGATAGTACGAAAGACTCACCTGTGCATCATGTACAATGGGATGCTCATCGCGATCTAGCAGGATGCATCCAATCTCGCCAATGCCACCATCATTACGACGGATACAGAGCGGGGGCGGTGCCCTGCACCTCAATCTCTTGAGACCCGTTATTTTCTCGAGTGTCCCTTCATCAACCCTCTGGGGTGATCCGTAGAGTCCACAGGTACCGCTGTCACTTTGTGTCGGCGTTGCGATCATCGACGACACCGACGAAGGACTTTTTGTACTTGCTAATACAGTTGGCGAAGCGCCATACAACTCGATGGCAACATTCTCATCAGCATGCTCTGCCGCGTCACCTGAGCCTCGCTCCCAGCCCTCTTTTTGGTAGGTGGCTAAGTTGGGTGGCCAGGTATATACCAGGTTGTCATCTTCCATCTCCTTGACCGGCACCTCCTCGACCGCGACGTTCGTTATGCTCGGTAAGGACGACATTTCCCCACGGCTAAGAGATAAGCCTTGGGTCAATGCCGACTTTGCAGCAGCAGCATAGGTCCTGTGAACCGACAGCACGTTGCCATTGAGCCGAAGAGGCGCTGGTAGGGCAGGTATGTTCTTCGGAGATTCGATGGTTCCATCCGCATTGAAGCGAAAAACGTTAGGGCCGGACATCCAAGTAGGATTGAAGAATGTGTCGAGGTGGAAGTCGCGTGCCTGGGTATGTGTTGAATTCACTGACGATCGTGTGTATCTTGCTGGAGTCAGGTATGCAAAACCGGGGGCAATGAAGGGGAAAGGGTGTGCGAGCTGCGTGGAGTTCATTGCTGAGGGTTGATGTGAGGTGGATTAATTTGCTGGCTCGTATGCGAGTCAGGGAAAGCTGACTGTGGCTTTCGTAGGTAGATAGTAAAAGGGAAAAAGACGAGAGAATACAGATGCGACTGAGGAAGAAAGTGCTCAGTAAGATGGGGGATAGTAATATAAGTGAGATCTTTCACGCTCGAACGACTTGTAAGTCGTTGTAGATGAACCAACAACTCACTGAGCCACAAGTAATTTATAGCCGAACGGAGTGGCACTAGTAAACGCCGGCTTGGTCTTTGTTGAAGATCCAATCAATGGTGTTTCAGCCTTGTGACACTTCTGCTGCCACAATGGGCAAGCGATACGCTTGGTCCTTCTACATGACGACATTAACAAATCAGATAGCAAGCGCCAACATAGCGTTTGCATCTAGACCGGGGAGTCGGGAAAGGACATTGTTCACGTCGGACGTAGGTGCCTCCGTAAAACAGACAACGTCAACCCATCTTTATATACTACACATTCATATTCATCATAAATATCACATTTTCGCATTGACCCTTCCCGCCTTTAATTGCCGAGCTCGGTCACGAAGTAACCGTCGAAGTAACTTTCCACTCGGATTCTTCGGTATGACATCTATGCATTCCACGCCTCCCGCGAGACGCTTGTATGCGACCTTGTTGTCTGCGACATGCTGAATGACCATGTGAGCTCGGTTATCAGTATATATCGACATGTATGATAACATAGCCGAACCTTCATTATAGAAGCTTTCACTACATCTGCTTTGCGAGGGTCTTGTCCGACACGGGTTGCAACAGGCGCATGAAGCACAACGAACGCCAACGGAACCTCGCCGCTGTAGTCATCAGGTACTGGCACGACACACGTGTCTGCGACATCAGGGTGATCTAAAATACAGCCTTCCAGCTCTGCAGGAGCTACTTGGAATCCTCTAACTTTCATCATTTCCTGACGAAAAGATCAGTTGTGTAGTAAAGATTGACTTCGATCAATACCTTCAGTCTATCAACGATGAATACTTCCTTGTCCTCGCGTATGATGACCTCGTCTCCTGTGTAAAGCCATCCATCAACAAATGTTTCCTTTGTGGCTCGTTCGTTATTCCAGTATCCCAATGCCAAGGACGGTGATTTCACTCTCAATTCACCCGGTTCATTGAAGCCAGCCAGAGAACCATCGGGCTTGACTACTCGAGCAACTACACCTGGAATTAACTGTCCAGCGCTGCCTGGGACACCCATTTTCTGAGTCGCCGGGTACATCGAGATTGACACGGGACATTCAGTCAGCCCTGAGTGTGCAAACCAATGTAAGCCTCAAGGCAGAAATAGGTTGCGGGCTCACCATAACCTTGGCCGATTTCTGCGTTGGGCATTATTTTCGTGAGCTGGTGCACCAATTCAGCTGAAAGAGGCGCAGCGCCGCAGATCAGATACCGAATGCCACTCAGGTCATGATTCTCGACGGCTGGATGCTGCGATCATATCATTCAGCAAATCGGAACCTGCCATTACTATCTAACGTTTGCTGACCTTGCAGAGCAACACTATTTGAGGCGGCACCAGCCTGACCAGACATCAATAACCAAAGCATTCCCAGCGGGGAGAAATCAGATTCTCACAATAGATGAGTGATTCGGTGCCTCTCTATGCTCTTCAGGAAATCTGTGAAATTGAATTTTGGAATGACTACCAGTGAGATCTACAGAGTAACCTAACATTAGTATTCGAAAAGGCACGATGCGACGAACTTACCCCACAAAAGGCCGTCATGTGAATCTACGCTAAGGATCAACGTCCGATGTCTAAGGAGACCTCTTGAGGCATTCACTCACAGCGAACATAAGAGCATAGATATCTGTGTGATGCATCCATTTGATATTAGTATGATACTATGCAAGACAAAGAGCACACGTACGATAGAAGGGAAGCACTGAGTATATTCGAAATCAGATGCAACCTCAAAACAGCCTATGCATACATACCTCCAGCAGTGATGTCACCTGATCTAAAACGTTGCTCCTCCCAAGGAGCATAGTTCTCGTTCACCTTTGTATGCTGCGCGATCTGGATGATATTGACGATGGGCGCGTAATGCGCAATGGCTACAGCCTGTTCGTTGTTAAACGCGATCTACTCTATTTTGTGTAGGTAGTCAGCTGCGCACCTTGGGTTTACCTGTCGTGCCACTGGAGAAGCATAGCAATGCGACCTTTGTCTTTGCCTCGCCCTTCTTGAGCCTTCGCTCGATAAATGCGGGTTCATTCCTGAGCCCAAACCGAATAATACTGTCGACAGTAGGTTGATTTAATTCGCCAAATGTAATGACCCGAGTAGAAGGTATGTTCGCGGCGCGTGCAGCATCCAGCGCCGTATGAATGGAGGATGAATGCGCGATTATCAAGGTCGCTTTCACAACTCGGATCTGGTATAGAAGTTCATCTACATTATATGCTGGATTCGCAGTGCTATCAATGTGGCCATATCAGAATGCCCATGCAGGAACGCCATAATTTGTTGAACTCACGAAATAATTCCACCAAGCCTGTGCGTAGCCCATATTGCCGGGGCATAATCTGCGGGAAATAATGGGCTGATGTTGACGCGGCGGGTATAGGGAGGAAACCTTACCGACGTGATTAGGACTAAAGATAACGACTGCAGACCTATGGAAACATGCGATTCATGATTGAAAGTCCAAAAACACCTACTGACTTCTTCTTCTTCTACACGCCGCGTGGTATCTTGTGAGGCGCATAACTACCGCTCAGACACACGAAAAACTTACTAATACCATAACGCAAGGCAAGTCCATTGGCAAGTCCGAAAGTTCGCGCTCGGATCTTCCAGTGCAAGGTGCATCAGGTTTGGAATCACCACCTCACCTTTCTGATACGCACCTCCTCGAATCCAATGTGCCTCCCAGTCTCATCCTCAATGAACCACGGTGCGTCGGTCCGGAGTGACCTCCGTGGATGTTGGGAGTCGAGGAAGAACTGTGGGATGGTCAAGTCATCAGGGATGGCTGTATCAAGCGGTTCACCATATATTTCAGCCATTATACTGTGGGGAGGTAGACTGGAAGTTCAGACTAATATACTCTTGACAACATGGCGCCCAAGTTTGATAACGTGGAGTTACCGATAACGCGGAGCTCTCGGATCCCGAGGGAGCATTCTAGTGGAACTATGATGCCAGCAATGCATGGAATCTTCATAGGCAGGT
This sequence comes from Rhizopogon roseolus, assembly GCA_930272055.1. Taxonomy (NCBI): domain Eukaryota; kingdom Fungi; phylum Basidiomycota; class Agaricomycetes; order Boletales; family Rhizopogonaceae; genus Rhizopogon; species Rhizopogon roseolus. The sequence continues at coordinate 65,118 of CAKNEV010000123.1, forward strand.
CAAAAGCGAACATAGACTATTCCATTCTACGATAGCCAGCAACTCTCCTGCGGCAGCAATTTTTCTCGGAACACTGAAATGAGCATAAATTCGATTTCCCAAAAACCACGGATATTACATCATACTGGCAAGCCTATTCGACGAAAACATGCCCATATGCACACTTGTAATCTGACACGAACTTGGCGATGGATCTCAATGCTAACAACCAAAGCCATGCTGACAGTAAGGAGGGGCCAGAAAGCTTAACAGAAGATGAGCTCCCAGCTGCATTTGATGAGATTGAGCAGCGCATTGCGGAATCTCCAGCATCAGTCATCGACCCCGAACTGGATGGGCACGAGATCTTGGCAGGAAGGATATATGATTTTGCAGAGCTTGAACAAGTGGACAAGGGAACTGCCCTCGGAGCATTTGAGGATGATGTCCAGCAGGTGGGATCCGACTCAGAGGAAGGCATGTCTTGGGATATTCAGTCTCTATTGACTTTAAAAGGTGGCTCGTCGTTGTAGTACTATGGTCTATCGCATGAGAGTTTTGCCAAGTTTTGCCACCGGTGGCAATTGCCGTTTTGCCGGCAATTGGACAAAACTAGCTCCAAGTAGTTTTGCCCCCTACACTAGGAGCCGCTCGATTGTTTTCGACGCTTCCGGTGTGGCTTTCCACTAGTGTCCTCTTTGTGCCGACAGTGACGCGTCTTGGCGCGTCTGTCCTTTTGTCAAAGAGTGATTGGGCGTATGTAGTATGTACAGTTGAGCGAGGGGTGGGTATGTCGAGAGGATTGAGCGGGGTGGTGGTGTTTCATCTAAGTCGTAGTCTGTACGGTATTTTCAATAGTATAGCCGTAGCCTTAATAAAAGGTTATGCATTACGACCATTTCAACTGTACATTCATATTCATCATAAATATCACATTTTCGCATTGATCCTTCCCGCCTTTAATTGCCGAGCTCGGTCACGAAGTAACCGTCGAAGTAACTTTCCACTGGGATTCTTCGGTATGACATCTATGCATTCCACGCCTCCCACGAGACGTTTGTATGCGACCTTGTTGTCTGCGACATGCTGAATGACATGTGAGCTCGGTTATCAGTATATATCGACATGCATAATAACACAGCTGAACCTTCATTATAGAAGCCTTCACTACGTCTGCTTTGCGAGGGTCTTGTCCGACACGGGCTGCAGCAGACGCATGAAGCACGACGAACGCCAACGGAACCTCGCCGCTATAGTCATCGGGTACTGGCACGACACACGTGTCTGCGACATCAGGGTGATCTAAAATACAGCCTTCCAGCTCCGCAGGAGCTACTTGGAATCCTCTAACTTTCATTATTTCCTGACAAAAAGATCAGTTGTGTAGTAAAGATTGACTTCGATCAATACCTTCAGTCTATCAACGATGAATATTTCATTATCATCGCGTATGGTGACCTCGTCTCCTGTGCAAAGCCATCCATCAACAAATGTTTCCTTTGTGGCTCGTTCGTTATTCCAGTATCCCAATGCCAAGGACGGTGATTTCACTCTCAATTCACCCGGTTCATTGAAGCCAGCCAGAGAACCATCAGGCTTGACTACTCGAGCAACTACACCTGGATTTAACCGTCCAGCGCTGCCTGGGACACCCATTTTCTGAGTCGCTGGGTACATCGAGATTGACGTGCAGGATTCAGTCAGCCCTGAGTGTGCAAACCAATGTAAGCCTCAAGGTGGAAATAAGTTGCGGGCTCACCATAACCTTGGCCGATCTCTGCGTTGGGCATTATTTTCGTGAGCTGGTGCACCAATTCAGCTGAAAGCGGCGCAGCGCCGGAGATCAGATACCGAATGCCGCTCAGGTCATGATTCTTGACGGCTGGATGCTGCGATTATATCCTTCAGCAAATCGGAACCTGCCATTACCATCTAACGTTTGCTGACCTTGCAGAGCAACACTATTTGAGGCGGCACCAGCCTGACCAGACATCAATAACCAAAGCATTCCCAGCGGGGAGAAATCAGATTCTCACAATAGATGAGTGATTCGGTGCCTCTCTATGCTCTTCAGGAAATCTGTGAAACTAAATTTTGGAATGACTACCAGTGATATCTACAGAGCAACCTAACATTAGTGTTCGAAAAGGCACGACACGACGAACTTACCCCACAAAAGGCCATCATGTGAATCTACGTTAGGGATCAACGTCCGATGTCTAAGGAGACCTTGTGAGGCATTCACTCACAGCGAACACAATAGCATAGATATCTGTGTGATGCATACATTTGATATTAGTATGACACTATGCAAGACAAAGAGCGCACGTACGATAGAAGGGAAGCACTGAGTATGTTCGAAATCAGATGCAACCTCAAAACAGCCTAGATGCATCCATACCTCCAACAGCGATGTCACCTGGTCTGAACCGTTGCTCCTCCCAAGGAGCATAGTTCTCGTTCACCTTTGTATGCTGCGCGATCTGGATGATATTGGCGATGGGTGCATAATGTGCAATGGCTACAGCCTATTCATTGTTATACGCGATCTACTCTGTTTTGTGTAGGTGGTCAGCTGCGCACCTTGGGTTTACCTGTCGTGCCACTGGAGAAGCATAGCAATGCGACCTTTGTCTTTGCCTCGCCCTTCTTGAGTTTTCGCTCGACAAATGCAGGTTCATTCCTGAGTCCAAGCTGAATAATACTGTCGACAGTAGGTTGATTTGATTCTCCAAATGTAATGACCCGAGTAGAAGGTATGTTCGCGGCGCGTGCGGCATCCAGCGCCGTATGAATGGAGGATGAATGCGCGATTATCAAGGTCGCTTTCACAACTCGGATCTGGTATAGAAGTTCATCTACATTATATGCTGGATTCGCAGTGCTATCAATGTGGCCATATCAGAATGCCCATGCAGGAATGCCATCATTTGTTGAGCTCACGAAATAATTCCACCAAGTCTGTGCGTAGCCCACATTACCGGGGCATAATCTGCGGGAAATAATGGGCTGATATTGACGCGGCGGGTGTGGGGAGTAAACCTTACCGACGTGATTAGGACTAAAGATAACGACTGCAGACCCATGGAAGCATGTGATTCACGATTGAAAGTTCACAACACCTACCAACTTCTTCTTCTTCTACACACCGCGTGATATCCTGTCAGGCGCATAACTACCGCTCAGACACATGAAAAACTTACTAATACCATAACGCAAGGCAAGTCCATTGGCAAGTCCGAAAGTTCGCGCTCGGATCTTCCAGTGCAAGGTGCATCAGGTTTAGAATCACCACCTTACCTTTCTGATACGCACCTCCTCGAGTCCAATGTGCCTCCCAGTCTCATCCTCAATGAACCACGGTGCGTCAGTCCGGAGTGACCTTCGTGGATGTTGGGAGTCGAGGAAGAACTGTGGAATGGTCAAGTCATCTGGGATGGCTGTATCAAGCGGTCCACCAGATATTTCAGCCATTATACTGTGGGGAGGTAGACTGAAAGTTGTCTGGAAAGTTCAGACTAATATACTCTTGACAACATGGTGTTTGATAACGTGGGGTTAATGATAACGCGGAGCTCTCGGGTCCCGAGGGAGTCTTCTAGTATGGCAGCGTGCATTGAATCCCCATTCAAGTTAATTTCATGGTAACACCACGGCGCTGTACCTCCGTGGCTCAAATTCATAGGCAGGTCAAAAGCGAACATATCGGACATAGCCATATGCAGAGGTTATGCATCGCGAAGCAAGGTCATATTCTGGGTCACATCCGTTGTCGGGAACAAATAAACATAAATTTTTCTCTATAAGGTAGTTTATGTGATCTTGATGACATGAAGATTAGGTATGTAGTATAAGTGACGCCCCTGTTTGCTTTTCGACTTGTTCTCTCGCTACGTTTACCGACAAGCTTTGATCGTGCGCCCGCTCCACTGCACTCCAGCAGTCATATAAACCGAAAATGCGAACATTGGGAGACGCTAATGACACAGATACGGTACTGAATGTACATATGAACAATACATATTGAATCTTCCCCCCCGAAAAAAAAAACCCCCGTTATTATAACGGAAAAAAGGGAGGTAGACAACATAGTAGATGTTAGAGAGACAAACTTTCGAATATTTATCCTACTCTCTGGCTATGAACTTTCTAGTAGTCATCACTTTGACACGTGAGCCTAGTGCTTAAGGATAGGAAAACCATCTGTGTCTGTACAACGACGACAACTTGCATTTCAAGTCACAGGGACAGACAATCAACCATGTTATTGTTGACGTTGGAAAAACGGCGCAATTTGCGTTATCTCCATTCAACGCTTATGTTGCGCTATCCCGCAGTAAAGGAAGAGAGACAATGAGGCTTCTACGAGACTTCGAGGACAAGCTCTTCACGCGTCATCCGTCGGAAGACCTGCGCGAAGGAGAACTTAAATTGACTAAGCTCGCTGAGAACACAAAAAAAGATTATCATAACGGAAAATACTGTTCTTGTCAAAGAAGAGAGATACTAAAAGATTAGCTCAACACTGTAGCGCTCCACTAACCACCATCTCCGTACTCATATTTTTGTTCAAGGTGTTTGTCGGCAACGCCCGACCCTAGTTATGTAAGCAAATTCGATACTCAATGTCGCAACTTGAAGAGCAGAGGATGCAGACTCAGACATGGTCGCCGGCACTCGCTCACTATCCAAGCCGATTATCACCGCGAACACTCCATTTTCAACATATACTCCGCTAGAGGTAAGACAGTCTTTTCTACTAAGCACCGATCACTCAAAACTTCAAAGCGATCTTGATAAATGCCAGGATTGGAAGAGTTATCTGTCTGCTTTCCGAAATCAATCATCGCGGATGGATCACAAAATTGGAGGGGCAGGAGTGCAACTTGCAGAAGTGACAGCAGATCTTGACGCAATGAATGGAGTTGCCTTATCAGTCAGACCCACAGACCGGGATGCTACTTTGTCACTCGCGCTAGCCGGCGGTCTTCAAGGAATTCACATGCAGGTAAATCACCTCTTTGTAACTTTGGGACGGAGCTATCAACAACTATTAAGCCTTGAAGCTTGGATGATTGACTCCGCATCATGGAGGCACCTCTCCAGAGCTCCGACCCCCATATCACTTCCTGCAAGTATTGGAGATCTCAATTCTGGCCACTGGCCGCCAGTGTATATGTACGATCAGTCCCATTCAGTTCCCTTTGATTTCTAGAAATAACGCACGGATCAATTTTATTTCAGTTCAGACTGGAATGCAGCACCAGATGAAGCGATTACACGAGAGAGTTTTTGAGACGTATAAAAGATTCCCCTATCCCTATCCCTTCCCTTATTTCAAACACTCACCGTACAACACATCCTCATCGAAATAAACACATTCTCGTTTAAAATCTCTCAAACATGTCTTCCAGAGTGGTAAGGACACACCACCATATCGTTGCAGCTCTCTGACCTTTCTTTCAGTCTTATTCTCAATCAAGTCTAAAGGCAGAAATTGAAGTCGTTCGTCGCAAGGTGTCTATCAAAGAGACAGGGAACTCTTGGAATACCATCGAACAAGGCATTGTCCAGCTCACTGAGTGTTGCAAGAGCGGAGGATGCAAGCTCACCGCAGACATGGTCGCCGGCATTCGCTCGCTGTCCAAGTCGATCATCACCGCTATGAATTCGGAGCGCACCAGGCTCTCGCGTTCTGCCGTCGAATTCATTACTGTCCTCTCTGCGGGTTTGGGCCCCGCATTTGAACCCCTTGTCCGAGTTTTCATGCCGACTCTCATCGGGCTTTGTGCCCAGACCAGCAAGGTGTTCTCCAGCCGAGCCAAGGCATGCATCCTCACAATAGTTAAACACACCCAGTCCCCATCAATTCTGCCGTACCTCGCGGAATCGATGCATTCCAAGTCATTGTTGATCCGCTTAGCAGCTGCAGAGGGCGTCCTTGCTGGCGTGAACTGCTTCAGCCACCCCGACGGTACTCGTGACCGTTATATCGAAGATGTCATCAAGCTGGCTTCCCTAGATGTCAATGAAGACGTAAAGGCGGCCGGGGAAAAGATTCTTCAGGCATACAAGATCCTCTTACCTGGCATCGAGGAGAGGTTCGTCCTAATGATTACCACTCCCGATGACGTGTCTCACATACTACAATACAGGGTCATCGCTCCATTACCCGTTGTCAGAGCACAAGGTGCTGTTATTTCGCACTCGCCTGAAGTACCGTCTAGCTGTCGGCCTGTCGGGTCCCCTGTTCGCCAAGGCGCACTACGCGGTCCTTGGCATGCAGGCCCATGGCGTGGTCCTAAGTCAGTTCCCAAAGCTGTCAGCTCTCCATCTGATCCCAAGCGTAATCCCGTCGCCACGAAGAAGCGCTTAGTTGGTCCTACGTCCGCCACCACTGTCAGGCCGTCGTCTCGAACGGCACCACCGAAAGGAGAACGTCCTGGGACATGTGCGATTTCACGTCGACTGCCCACAAGGGAAATCAGGGTGCAGAAAGCGACATCTCATGGTTCTCGTGGCAAGGCTACTACTTCTCGATCGAGCAAGCCCGAGCAAAAAAAGCTGGCCAGGGGAGAACGACCTGTGACTAATGGTACCAATCCCGTTGTCAAGGCGGTTCCCAGACAGTGGAGGGCAACGGTAGAGAACATCCCGCCTCCTAGCCCTACAGTGACTCGCCCAACTACAACACCTTCCTCCTTCACTCCCCTCCGATCAAACATTTCTTCTCCATTGTTGTGTACACCCTCGCGCACTGGTGCAGGTCGTATCCGCAGAGCTCCATTCAAACCATGTCGTGATCCGCGCCGTCAGGGGGTCTCCGTTGCATCTGTTCGGCGTGAATCGCTTTTATTGCCGTCGCGTCCTGTCAACCAAGTGGAGAATACTGTACCTTCTCACCTCATGGAGAATGCGGAGGAGTCTGTCTCAGATAATGGTGACATCATTGGTGAGTTAGCTCCCCTGAAATGCGAGTTTTTTTATTGATTCCAAGCAGGTTGCCTTGAAGAAATGGAGGATTTACTGCTCACAATGCAAGCAAACCTCGTAGATGGTTGGGCCGCCAAGATGGAGGCGATGGGCCTTCGCTCTGCGCTTTCTGGAGCGTAGAATTCCATGCCATGGCCCATCATCACTTCCTTCGCCGTCACAGAGATTTTCGTATAACGTACACCTCACACTTCCGTAGCAAACCCAATTGATATCGCTTACTCCACCCTGAGCCCGAGCCAACTTCTCTCTTCTTACTGTCGGTCGAAACACTGCTGCAGATTCAGACATACGGAACGTATGGCATAGCTCCACGTGAATATCCTTCACCATTGCCGTGATCTCCTCGCTCCAGACTCAGACATATGGAACGAATATCATCGCGCATGCGCACACCCCGAACAACCCTACGTGCATCCCCTGTTCCCAGGGATATGAGATGCAACATGGATTACACGAGTTCGATATCGGGTCCGGCACTTCCTTCCATTCCTGTTGTCTCCTACGCATAGATCTCTTTCGCCATTACCATTCTCCCTTTCGAGCTCTACGAAGCCAAAGTCATCTCGCACGCGCACTCTCTGGACATTTCTATTTCTATGGCTCATGCCATGTCTCCTGTTTACAAAGTTTCGATTTGCGAAAGTGTAAAAAAATTGGCCAGGACTGGACATTGAGCTAGACCATGCAACGACGTTGTATTGTTAGCTAGTTGAATTTGGATTGATCGAATTTATCAGATATTGAAATGCTCAAAGCGCGATGAAAGAACGTTGGAGTTGGGCACGTAGATCGATTATTTACATAAGTCCAGAAGTGAAAGGCATACGATTCTCATGAACTCGTCCAGCACATGAATAGAGTCTGGGAGAAAGAACAATCGGCTTGGGCTCGGAGTGGAGTGAGTGAGAGCAATTTTCGACTGCAATAATGATAGGCCATGGCATGGAGTTTTACTTTGCAGGGAACATAGAGCGAAGGCCCATCCACTCCATCTTGAGAACCCAGCCATCAACGAGATTTGCTTGCATGGCGTATATCGATCGAAGAGTGCGTGTATCTTGTCTGTGCTGTATTGATTTTGTGTTGTGTTCACGTCGTGTTAGTTGGGTTTGCGTTGGTTCGCACCATCTGTTTAGTAACGAGCAGATATTTAACAGACACCGGCAGTGGTCCTATACTGGGCCAGGGAAGTGAGCATTGCGGTGTAACGAGGAAAAAACGTCTGTGCGAGGTAGATGACATGAATGGAAAGGGGTGTTGGGCTTGATATCGAACTTGTGTAATGCACGTCACACACGCGCGGTGGGCGACGTGCGTTCTATATTTCTGAGTCTGGAGCGTACTGAGGTTTACGGAGCTAAAGTCATCATGTACGCACACTCTCTGGATGGCTCTATCTCTATGGCTCCCAACCACGCTCCCTGTTGTTTTTTGCGAGAAGTTTTAGAAAGTTCGGACATAGTGCCAGACCATGCGATATTGTATCGTTACACTGACGCATCATCTGCGAATTTTGTTTGTTCATGTGTTGCTTGAATTTTCGGGTGAGGCTCCTTTTTCAAGTTACACGCCTTGTTTCGAAATCCCCCTGTACCAAGGATTCGTAACCGATGATGGTTGGAAAAAAGTCTGATTCTCCTCTAGTCGACCCTCACTCCTCAGTGATGCAAGAAATGGCTCCTCGAGCTGGTGACCCAATTGACGAGGAAGACTCGAATCCTCAGGCTGGTCTTATTCCAAAAACCCGCGTCAAACGTGCCAGAAAACGACTTAGGGAAAGGAAAGATGATGCCAGACATTCAAAGAAGCTGAGAAGATGCGGACAACTTGATTTAATGCCGACCATGAACTTGGACATTCTATTTCATGTCAGACGCAAGCGTACGACTTTCCATACAAAACTGATGAACAGGTTCATCTAGATCCTCGGTTTCCTCCATCCGATGGATCTTTTAAATCTCTCCTGGACTACCGAGGATTTTCAGAATTTATTGTTGCAGCCGTCATCTGCTACTGCATGGAAAACTGCCCGCCTACAAGTAGAAGGCCTTCCGGATTGTCCACCAGACATGAGTGAGCTGCAATATGCACACCTCCTTTTTTACCGTCATTGTCATGTGCGGAAAGTTTTGTTGAAATACTCCCAGTCCCACTCCCGGTCGCTGACTGGTTCTCTAGGATTGTGATAGAGTTGTCCGCAATGCTTCATGGGCATTTCGGGCACGGTACTGCGCGGAATGCTTCGATTCAAAGTGAGTTACGTTGGTTGCAGACTCAGCTTTTGAATTTACGTTTGTGTAGCACTATTGACCGGAATGGCCATGGGTCACGAGGTCACGTCCAGTGCAGGGATTTTTTATTTCAGGATTACCTACCCTCGGTCGTTTCGCTCAAACACGGTAGACAAACTTTGTTTTGTGTTGCAGGTCGGAATCTTATAGTGTTTCAGGAAGCAGGACACTGTTCCTCGGGAAGGCACTCGAAGAATTGCTAGTTGAGTACTCGAAGACGCCACAAGATGAGAGGGCAGCTTTACTTAGTAAAAAGCAAGTGCATGTTCTTGATGTCATGCAAGTACGTTGAACTGCTTATTCACTTGGGTTATACTAACATGGTCTTCGTTCCAGCATGCAAAGAAATGCCAGGACTGGTCGCTATCTGTGGCAAATTCTCGAAAAGATGAACTTGAAGACATGAGATTGAAACGCAAGGACGCGTGCGTCAGGCACTGTTTTTGGGTATGCTCCAGTATATTGACCAATGTGTAACCTTAGTATCATTGTTCGCCTTAATGAATCAGGATACAAGCGCGAGTTGGACTATGTAGACATTTCCTGGTTGCTAGAGCAAGCGAAGGAAACGTTCAGGGCCAAGGTCCTTACTTCGAAAGGTGAGTGCGTTGTCGAATAGTTAGAGTAGGTATTCATCTCCTTGCTGCCAGAATGGGATCGTATTCGCCCAGATTTAATCGCAAAGCTAAATCTAGTTAGGGTTCGTCGCCTAGAGGATAGGATCTACGGTCCCAGGCGCGAGATTTTAATGGTTGAATACAAGAAGTACCTCCAGCAACCGCCTCCCCCCGGCGCTGCATTCGACTTGATGCCACACGCTCCTGATATCGCCGAGTTCGCCCCCTTCAGAAATATTATCACGTCACCTGAGTCAATGACAATCACCGCATCTTCGTTCATTTCTGCTTTTCAGCAACTTCCACATTTCATACCCTCTTGGAGAGCCAAGATTGACGATGGGTTTATGGACCGGATCCGCGTCCCGGAAACCGATGACAATTGTGGCAAACAGAGCGGTCCAGATATTCTCCAACTAGCAACTGCTGCGTTCAGGATGCGGTGCGACCATGATCATCGTCTACTCATGTATCCCGAAGTGCTCTCGTGGCCTGGATTCGTTTCCTCTTCGTATGCTGCCCCAATGACTGTTCCTAAACTACGAATGAAACAGTTCGGATGCCAGACATGGTCCGCAAGTCGGAATAGATATCCTTATCCGTCCAAAATCAGCGTGTTTGAGGGGGCTGCAACTGTTGTTCGGGCCACGGGCTTAGACCTAAGGACTGCGCGTCGAGAGGATATGGATAGGCTGGATGCTCGGCTGGCATGCAACTCATGTTCCTCGCCAGGCAGGAAGGTAATCATGAGATGGGATATGGCGGTAAATGACAATTTCAAGTATTGGTGACCATGCTCATGTCATGACAGATTATCCACAGCTACCGCTTGCATGGATTCGAGGAGGTTTCATGGACACTGATAGAGGGGGACGACTTAGTCAATGTCAAAATTTATGAGCGCGAGACAAGGCCACATGCTCCACATGAGCGTGCTATTGCGTATTGCGCCTTGTGCCAGCATCACATTGGTGATGCAGGATCACTGCCTCACATCCTGGATCATTTGACTGCTATGTATGCTTTTCCCCCTGACTTGGAAGTATGTCCGTACCCTAACACCTTTAATAGTCATGGAATTCCCTCAAATAAGGCCGAACAAGGTATACATTACATTCCCGACTGTAATTCGACACCCGTGATAGCTATGTGTTTAGAGAGTGAGGGAAAGGTATCAATGCACGTGGACAAGAAGACGCCTGTGTTCTGCAATGGAACAAAACTTCTTGATAGCGCCAGTTATTCTGTGTAGTAGTTCTTAACAGAATGTAACGCAATGGACATGCTTCGAATAATGCGTCGTAGTATAATATGTACTGTGGTCTGAACTTACTCGATCTTGCTGCTACCTTCTTGTGTTTCTAAGCAGCCGAGGTACGAGGCGGCATAGAATTTAGACTTTGTGGCGCGGTAGTGCGGCACGCGGCACTC
>CAKNEV010000124.1:0-76145 GCA_930272055.1 Rhizopogon roseolus
CCTGCCGCTGTTGCCGACGAAACCAGCAGCGAAACCAACGACAGTCGAAACCAATTCGTTTTCCGTTGAAAATCGAATCCAGAATTTGAAACCAACGTCGAAACCAAGTGGAAAACTCAACTTTGAACGTACCTATTGTCATGCGAGTGCTGAGATACCGTCGGCATTGCCTTTTTGCAATTGTCCAATAAAGTAGTTACATAAGCAATTGGTGCAAAATTGAGATAAAAATCACGAAATGGCAGTCACAATCACGAACCCCACTACTTCACGCTACGTACGTCCTGGATGAGGTGTTCAGACACAATTGTGTTGACTCTTGGATCGATATCTCCGAGGATTCTGAGGGTCTCATTCTGTTCAGTCGGACATCAGCCTTGCACCACAATAGAAAGAGATGCACGGCATGTAGTACGTACCCACAGACGCTTCGACACCTCCTTTCCTTCCGCGCTAAGAGCATAATCACTCTCTTCGGTAACCTTGCAGCTCGACAGGTAGTGACCGTGCCGTTCCCTCTCACCTGGCTCGATTGCCGGATGGACAAGCGTCCGACTACCCACCTCAGTCGTGCGTGCCAATAACGCTTTGTGGATGTTGACTGCGAGCTTAATTATGGGATTTGATTCGATATTTCGTGTAAGAGTGGAGTGGCAAAAACCAGGGTTGACGGCGGATATTGCGACCATTGTTGGAGTAGGAAGTCGAGAAGACAACTCTCGGACGAACAGTACTTCGAGGACTATGTATTATGGTGTGGTGAGCATACAAAACTAACCGCGAATTCTCTTACTTACGTTTCGATAGGTTGTAGCGGTCCCACATCACCCTACCGCGGATTCGATATTACACCGAAGTACTGCATGAATAAAGCTTACCTGGAAGTGCAATACGCCTGCTCATTGAGCTTCTCAATGATACCGTCCCATTTATCTGCTCCTTTAAGCGTGTGAGCGAGATAATGAACCTCGCTAGACACGATGATAAGTCTTGAGGCACTTTCAGGAGTCCCGGTTTTAAGGAGGTGAGGCAGCATCAACATGCTTAGCAAAGCTGTTGAGAGGTAGTTCACTTGCAATCTATCAAAATCTTCAGGTAAGACTCGGTGAAACTAGCGAAGTATTCACGTAGTTTCATATCCATCCGAAGTTTTCGCATATTTCATCGTTGACACTCCAGCATTAGCGATTAGGGCGTCTACTGTGTAGCCCTTTGCCTCGAAATTATTCACAAAAGAACGCACTGAGTCGAACGAGCTCAACTCAAGGGGCAAATATTCGATACCAGTCATTCCAGACTGTCTCTCGATGTCTACACAAGTTATATAAGTTACTTGATAGCATTGAATCGAAGGATTCATATATGGTATATCATACCTGCTTTTGACTGTTTGCACTTGGTTTCGTCTCGGGCGGTGATCAACAGGCTCTTGGGCTTCAGTTGGGCCAGATGCACGGCAGCTTCGTATCCCAGCCCAACATTGGCGCCGACTACGACGAAAGACTTGCCGCTGACGTCCGCTGTGGGGACCGGGAGGTCTGTCCATTGCTCGCGGACGTACTCGATAAAGCTGAACTTGCCCATGATGAGGCTGATCCAGTGGAGTGGTCACCCCAAGGTAAGACAATTTATACCTTGTGAGAATGACGCACCGGCCGGGGAATACATAGTATACAGGTTTCGCCAGCCTGTGGGAACTTACCACTGAAAACTCATATTATGCCATTATTTACTGTAACTTACAACTGAATCGTCGTAATCGCTGTTGAGATAGTATCGGATAGTTTGACAAGGGTGTATCACTGAATACACAAATGAGAAAAATCCATCCTTTTCGTCGAAGAATTATATTTCAAGGAATATCCTGGTAACACATCATATCAGGTAAATATATCACTCCACAGGTGTGGACAGAGCAACTCCATAAAAATATCATGATCATAAGTCCGTTTGAGGCCGTGATTACAAGAAGCAGGCCGTGGGTTCACTCATCTGTTTTTGCCATTGCCCGAATCATCTACGGATGCTAAAGCTTATGACTGCACTCGAAATCTTCTTATGTGGCTTAAGGTATCACAGTGTATTGGAAGAAGACACTCGTATTACGATGCCGCAAGGAGGCAACGACCACCAATGTTCATGAGCTGCTGTCTGTATTCCTATTCCGATGCATTGATTTTCTCACGAATGAACCTATTCTATACAAAGTGCGACCACTTGAGCGAAGGCCAAGAGAGCACTTCCGAAGGCAATCTTGTGCAGACGACAATTGGTAGTGAAACTTGCAGATTGCTCGGGGGTAAGAGAAGTCGTAAACATGTAGTACTGGGATGACGAACGAAAGTCGTTGAGGGCCTGCACGGTATGTTTCGTCCTCCTTTCATTTAGGTTAATGTTGTCTCGCGTTACAGTTCGAGAGACTCACATGTCTTCTATTCATCTGTGACCAGATATATGGCATACCAATAGCCGATGCCCGATGTCTAGGCTGCCAAGGGAATCATTATTGACAATCTCTCCTCCAAAGACGCGACAGGGGCCCCATTTTTCGATAACAGTATATCAATGAAACACCATTGTAGGCTGCTAATCGCATCAAAGATACTATGGGCGGTTAAAATGGTGGATCATCCATTGAGCACAAAATGTAAGTATTTCGTCCGACAAATGTCGTGGACCATTCAAATACCACCTGGTACCTGTTTCGCCTCCACTGCAGAAGAAACTGTAAATCTAAGCTGACCTCTCCATGGTTTAAGGTGTGACTCACTTGTGTATCTTCCACGAAGAGAGTTTTTACTCCTTCAAGTTCATGAGAACGCATCTGAGCGCAAAGCATGGGGTATCGCCGCTTCAGCGAAAGCCAGGATCCGATGATGTTGGCATCAGAGAACACAGCTTCGTCATGCTTGTTCAGCAGTCGTATATGCAAATGCTGGACACTGTCTGCTGTTCCATTAAATCTGCCGTCCCATGCGAGAGCTATCCCCATCACGCCTAAAGAGCAAGAGAATACTACACACCAGTTGTCTTCATGTTCGCGATCGTATACCGCACAGGTCATCATTCCGTTCGAAGTGGGTCTGTCGTGCCAGCCTGGCCTCGAGATAGTGTTATTGTCGAGGTGAAGTAACTTCCGCTCGCTTCGGAAGTACTCTGCCAGCCGAGGGTCGTGCAAGTACTCTGGAAACCAGGTTTGCCGGCGGCATCTCAGATTCTGCATTTTATGTTACGTTTGTCCTCATGTACCTGCATTTCATTGACATGAAATGTCGCGTTGTATGTGACTTAGGAGATACTTAATGGCAGTTGCCGATACGTTCGGATGACTATACAAGTACAGATACAATTACAAATATAGCTACAAGTACCACGGAGCACATTAATACAGCTGTAGGAAAGGTGACGAGAAGAAACCAGGGAAGAATCACAAAGATACCACCCTTAACCACACTACTACTGAAACTCTAGAACATTCAAATTCTGACCAAAATGCTATCAAAGTGGATCAGAAATATCCACTTGCTCGACGTGCACGTCGTCCTAGCAGAAGCAGCCAGCGACCCAATGACATAGGCGCTTCAGAGGGCTCTACAAAGTCAGGATGCTAGGTAATAATGAACGAGACTGAGTAAGACTGGGAAATGCCAGCCGAAGCGAGTTCGCAGCTTACATGACTGGTTACCGCTTCAGGAACATCTGCAGGACTATGATGTGCAAGATGACAATCATCAATAAACTCGGATGACCCATGGTCCGAGGCGTCGTGACCGGAAAACTTGGAGTAGCGGGAGTCGAAGGAATTATGGCGTGGTAGCCATGAAGGTTCTGTGGTGCTACTGTGATGAGCGACGGGTCTGTCGGGTGGCTGTTGCCCATAAGTCATCTACGGGTGTCATGGGTGGCTATGGTGCTCACGAGTTGTGTCGCAGCAGTCAGAGCTAGGAGATCAGGATGTTTACAGTCCGCCCAACTGAAACGCGGTTTCTGGAAGTGAGACATATGCGTAGGGGTGGGTGGGGTGTAGGTGTATGAGATGCAGAGCAAGATGCAAACCGCAGACTGCAGGGTAATTATCCTCAAAGCCTCAAGCTATCCTTGCGGCAGACCACGGGATGGTGTATAGCCGATATTCAAGAGGCGATGACCGAAGATTCAAAGGAGATTTGCGCTGCACCTCGACTGTTGAGTGCTTGCCGAAGAAGGTACTATCTGTTCTCGAAGAACCCACAGCATCAAACATGTTCACATTCTAGGTCAATTAAACGAACGTGGCACACAACCTAATCCGATATATTGCGCCCCTGATCAATGCGACATCGTCGCAGGGTGAGTCATGATCATGCCCGCAGGAACTCAGTGACGATACGCCGAACCCTAGAATCGACCTTGCTTAGAACATCGATTGTCTCCAACTGGCAGGCATTCGGGCGGTTAAGGTCCACAACTTCTCAGATAAAACAGAGTACTTACCCACAAGCGTCTAGAAACCTCTGTTCCTTCCGTACTGATCGCGTAATCGCTCTCTTCCTCTGGCTCACAGGATGATAGGTAACGGCCATGTCGCAATACCTCGCCTGATTCAACGGCGGGGTGGACGAGCGTTCGGCTTCCCATTTCTGTAGTGCGGGCAATCAAGGTCCGGAAGATTGCGATACTCAGTCTCCTAAATGGATTGCTGATAGAGCGAGTTATCTGATAATGACAAAACCCAGGGTTGATAGCTGAGACTGCGACAGGTGTTGGCACCGGTAGTCGCGAGCTGAGTTCGCGCACAAACATTACTTCCAGTACTTTAATAAGAAAAAATGAGTTTCCAATTGCAAATCAAACGTGCGACTTATGTCTTACATTTTGAGAGGTTGTACCTGTCGCTCATGACCCTATCTCCTTGTCAGTCAAGTAAAGAGGGAGAGCAGATAGGTCCTTACGAGGAAGTGCAATAGTCTGGGTCATTAAGCTTTTCCAGAATACTCGGCCATTGGTCAGCTCCTTTCAGCGTGTTCGCGTGGTAATGAGCACCGCTTGAAACAATGACAAGTCTCGACGTAGACTGATGTGTCGAGCTTTCAATGAGGTGAGGTAGCATGAGGATGCTCAGCAGTGCTGTTGATAAATAATTTACTTGAAGCCTTTGAGGAGATCGTTAAAAAGTTGTAGAGCGTGGACTGAAAAAATTCTCTAACGTTGTTTCCCAGCCATCCAAAGTCCTTGTGTACTCAGGAGTACCCAACCCAGCATTAGCGATTACGGCGTTGATCTGGAAGCCATCCTCCTCAAATTGGTTCACAAATTGGACCACCGATGCAAATGAGCCAAGCTCCAGAGGTCGTGCATCAATTGCACTGATGTGCCCGCTGTTGGATATCTTTCCACGAGTCAGGGGATAACGCAGACTATCATTGCAAATAGGGCGCACCTATAATTGTTTGCTGACATTTCGTATCATCTCTAGCTGTAACAACCAAGTGTTTGGGCTTTAGTTGAGCCAAGTGCACTGATGCCTCGAAACCCAAACCAACATTGGCTCCAACGACAAGAACCGACTTGTCACTGATATCTGCGGATGCGACCGGAAGCTCTCTCCACTGTTCGCAAAGGAATTCTGAAAAGCTTAATTTGCCCATGATGAGACAAGTTTCAGGAAGGAATGAAGGAATCTAAGATTTCTGGCGGTCTTTTATGTGTGCATTAGCGGAAGGCATGATAGCCATTGATGGTTTTGCGCCGTAGAGACACATCAGTCAGCTGCGCGATTGAGTGAAGATGAGAGTAAGCAATATTTGATGAGTCTACTGTGGCTGACGCGTGGTCAATCCTGACTTAGTGATTTGTAAGGGTAACTAAATTACATACACTGCGCGATGTCATACATTGTCAAAACCTTCGTGCTCGCTGTAGGCAACAGTGAGCTCAAGTATTCTACCATTTCAATACTTTTTTTGTACCCCTGATGGGTTGAAATCATTTAACAATATCTACTTCCTACAGCAAACAAAAGAGATAATATCTGATGGGCCATTGTTAATAATGAGCTGCGAGTAAGAAACGCTAGCGAGGGCCCAAAGAGTAGGAAGGCCAGATGAGAATGGTGACAACAGTAGTGGGCTACAGTGAGAGAAAGGTGCCAGGAAATAACATCGGCCCAGACTGTTGGGGCTGTAGAAGTAGTATGAGTCAAGCATGGAGGACACTTACTTGCCACAGAGAATCAGAAGTTGCCAGCAGGATGTGGGGCTGCAGAGGTGCCCAGGTTAGTGCTAGGTAGTACAATCAGCGGTTTGGTGTGGGGAAACATGAAAGTTATAAATTAGACGTTGTTGCCAACCTCATCAGATTATGCCGCTGCTGCAAGCTTGTTCAATTGTTACTCGATCTCGCGGAGATGTCACGAACGAGTCACAAATTGTCACCACTTGTTACACATTGCCACGCCACTTACAGGAACGACCGTCCGAGCTCTACATAAATCTTTCAGGCGGATACATTCCTGAGTACTCCACTACGGTACAAACACTGACAATGATTTGATGAATTTGTGAGGGCTGAGAATCAAGTCATCGCTTCAAGTCATCCTTGTGCGATGAAATCTAGTAAAATGCCTCAAAATCTCGCCATCGCAGCTGTCATCAGCGGAATGGATTGTGCTACAGAGTACTACGGAGTGCTTTGTAGTTGCTACAGCCGCTGTTGCCGTTTCCTGATGGTGCTGCTGGTGTATTTAACCGACCCCACAGCTGCAGGAAACACCACCTGTGCAGGAAATATGACACAGTGGTATACCGATGCGGTTGGAGAGACAGCACGTGAGATTCTTCCTCTTTCACCATTTTCTGACCTCTCCGGTTCAATAATAGGTGACACATATCAAAGACTCAGACAAATATGCAACCCCACTTGTATGTTTTTCTTGGTATTCCGAATGGACAGGAAACAAAATATGAATCATTCGATTTAAAGATCAAGTCCCAAACTTCCGACCGAATACTCCATGTGACGATCAATTGCGTACGTTCAAATTAGGTCCGAGGCTCTCGTCTCAGTTAGGCTTACATTTATGGTTAGAGAGTTGCTGCTGTAACTCCATATCGTGGGCACTAAGCATGCTATGTATGAAGTATGTTTGATTTCCTGAGTTCTTGCAGCACTGCGCTAACTCACCGCCAACTTATCGCCAAGCTGTCAATGGGACGTAAATGGTGGGTATGCTTATGGCATTGACGCAGGTACTACTTCAGTTATTTTTGCAAGTAGAAATTAAAATGTTTCAGGCATTGGTGCATATGCCATGTATCGTTCTCCAAGCGGATCGTTTTGTACTCCAGGAACGAACCAATCGTACGTTGTGATCCTCAAGTTATTCTCGCCAGTTTTTTTAAATGGTTTCTTCTGCAGGCTTCCTACTGACATACAGTCAGCAGTCTGCAAACAAAGACATAAAACTTGCCGATTTTTTATATGATTTGTTTTGGAGTGATGGACCATGGTGAGCGTCTAGTTAATCGAGTGTTTTGCCGACATAGATGGTGCATTGCGGGTTCTAGTACGTGAATCAAACATATGAGTTTTAACAATGCACTGAAATATAAATTTAAGCATATACACCATGAACACCGGTGTCAAGGACGAGGCGGCAACAAACAACAACATGTATACCCACTGCAACAGCACAACAAGCACTGGTTTGGCCCCATCCCAAACTACCAGCGCTGCATCAGTGGGTTCTGCACAGAGTTCTAAGATTGCTACAATCGTAGGTGCTGGGGTTGGCAGCGTAGTTGCGCTAGTCGTTGCTGTTGCAGTGGCAAGATATCTCTGGCGTAAGCGCCAATGGAGGATTACATTGGATATTGATAGCAGTCATGCGCCTGAAGGGGTAGTCGTCTCTCCATATGCAGTTCCAGGTGAGTGTTACCCGTTCGGATACGAATAACAATGTTTCGATCATACCAGATTCAATATCAGGGAACCAAAATCCATACGGGCATGCCCGCAAACGGGGTCATCACAAATGTCAAGCAGCCTCTCCGCGACATCACCTTCCACCACTACTACGCTAACCGCCACTGTTGGTGAAACCAGTCATGGCTTATCGGACCTCCTTTGGAATGCAGATTCAACCATCAGCCCGCTCAGGCACGAGGACGCAGGGGCTGTTCCAGCTCTTACGCGCTCAGGGTCTGGGAGACTACCTCCTGCCTATGATCATGACTGGGAGGACCCCCGGGACCAACCGTCGCTAACCCCGATTCAGAATATCAGGAACAGGAGGGGAGTCTAGCATCCAGCGCAGCAAACCATAGTGTGATATCATAACTTCGCTTGCATGCCATTAGACGAACCACTCCATTTACATGCTTCCGACTCTGCTATGATTCAAACAGATCATACACCTAGCGCTCGAGAACAACATTCACTAACACGTTCGTTTTTGAGGAAGTTTTTGCATCTATGAAACTACGTCTATATTCGCTATATGCCCATTGTTACGTTCGAATGCTACTATATTTCCACTCGTATTACAGACTTTGCGTGATTTCAGCACCGTTTATGTACAATCTGACCTATGTTTTATATCATATGATGGGTTTCATGGGAATGTAAATTATCAATTTGTCCTTTGACCGTGCTATTCTCTCTAGCATAGAGTCGGCTAGGTACTAATCGACGGTTGTTATAATCATGCAGCCTTCTCCAGAATGTCCATTCAATCTTTGCACTTTCTGTTTGTTCACGGGCAAGAAACATCATATGCAGATCTTTCATATATTAGCGGTCTCCAACTTTACTTTGCATAGTATATAAATTCTGAGGTTTGGTTTGATGATGTTATGGCTGGCTCCATATTGATAGACCAATAGACCAGTCAGATACGGTTTTTTGCCACTCACCGATCCAGGCCTTAAGTCGTAGCATGCCAGCCGACGACACAAGTTAATTTAGTGATCGGCGGTCAACTGCACTTCGACTTTTGTGTGTTTGCCGACGAAGGTACTATGTGTTCTCGAAGAACCCACAGCATCAAACATATTCACATTCTAGGTCAATTAAACGAACTTGGCACAATATATTGCATAGCGCTACGCTCCCGATCAATGCGACATTGTCGCAGGGTGAGTCATAATCATGCCCGCAGAAACTCAGCGACGATACGCTGAACCCTAGAATCGACCTTGCTTAGAACATCGATTGTCTCCAACTGACGGGTATTCGGGTGATTGAGGTCTGCAACTTCTCAGATAAAACAGAGTACTTACCCACAAGCGTCTAGAAACCTCTATTCCTTCCGCACTGATCGCGTAATCGCTCTCTTCCTCTGGCTCACAGGATGATAGGTAACGGCCATGTCGCAATATCTCACCTAATTCAACGGCGGGGTGGACGAGCGTTCGGCTTCCCATTTCTGTAGTGCGGGCAGTCAAGGTCCCAAGGATTGCGAAAAACAGTCTCCTAAATGGGTTGCTGATATAGCGAGTCATCTGAGAATGACAGAACCCAGGGTTGACAGCTGAGACTGCTACAGGTGTTGGCACCGGTAGTCGGGAGCTGAGTTCGCGCACAAACATTACTTCCAGTACTTTCATAAGAAAGGATGAGATTCCAATTGCAAATGAAACGTGCGACTTATGTCTTACATTTTGAGAGGTTGTACCTGTCGCTCATGACCCTATCTCCTTGTTAATCAAGTAAGGGGAGAGATCAGATAGGTCCTTACGAGGAAGTGCAATAGTCTGGGTCATTAAGCTTTTCCAGAATACTCGGCCATTGGTCAGCTCCTTTCAGCGTGTTCGCGAGGTAATGACCAATACTTGAAACAATGACAAGTCTCGATGTAGACTGAGGTGTCGAGCTTTCAATGAGGTGAGGTAGCAAGAGGATGCTTAGCAGTGCCGTTGATAAATAATTTACTTGAAGCCTGTGAGCAGATCGTTAGAAAGTTGCAGAGCGTGGATTGAAAAGATTCTCTATACGTTGTTTCCCAGCCATCCAAAGTCTTCGTGTACTCAGGAATGCCCAATCCAGCATTAGCGATTACTGCGTTGATCTGGAAGCCATCCTCTTCAAACCGGTTCACGAATTGAACCACCGATGCAAATGAGCCAAGTTCCAGAGGTCGTGCATCAATTGCACTGATGCTCGCCCGCTGTTGGACATCTTTCCACGAGTCAGGGGATAACGTAGACTATCACTGCAAATAGGACGCACCTGTAATTGTTTGCCGACATTTCGTATCATCTCTAGCTGTGACAATCAAGTGTTTGGGCTTCAGTTGAGCCAAGTGCACTGATGCCTCGAAACCCAAACCCACATTGGCCCCAACGACAAGGACCGACTTGTCACTGATATCCGCGGATGCGACAGGAAGCTCTCTCCACTGTTCGCGAAGGAATTCTGAAAAGCTAAATTTGCCCATGATGAGTCTCAGGAAGGAATGAAGGAATTTAAGATTTCTGGTGGTCTTTTATGCGTGCATTAGCGGAAGGCATTGATAGTTTCGCGCCGTAAAGACGCGATGATCAGCTACGTGAGTAGTGCTGAACTGGCAGATATGATATTGCTGACGCGTGTCAGGGCCAATTCTAACTTAGTGATTTGTAAGGGCCTTCGGAGCAACCACCACAACATGCTTAGCGTTACAAACCAAATTTGATATCATACACTGAGCGAAATTCGAACTTCGTGCTCGCTGTAGGCAACAGTGAGCTCAAGTATTCTACCATTTCAATACTTTTTTGTACTTCTCATGGGTCGAAATAATTTAACAACGTCCATTTCTTACAGCAAACAAAATAAATAATATCTGATGGACCATGGCCAATAATCATGATGAGCCGCGAGTGAGAAATGCTAGCGAGGGCCCCAAGAGTAGGAGGGCCAGATGAGAATGGTACATGGTGACAACAGTAGTGGGTCACACTGAGAGAAAGGTACCAGGAAATAACATTGGCCCAGACTGTAGAAGTAGTGGGAGTCAAGCATGGAAGACTTAGACACTTACTTGCCGCAGAGAATCAGAAGTTGCCAGCAGCATGTGGGGCTGCAGAGGCGCCCAGGTCAGTGCTAGGTAGTACAATAAACAGCGGTTTGGTGAGAGGAAACATGAAGGTTATGAATTGGATGTTGTTGCCAACCTCATCAATCGTGATGCCCAGTGCTGCTGCAAGCTTGTTCAATTGCTACTCGATCTCGCACACA
This sequence comes from Rhizopogon roseolus, assembly GCA_930272055.1. Lineage (NCBI taxonomy): Eukaryota > Fungi > Basidiomycota > Agaricomycetes > Boletales > Rhizopogonaceae > Rhizopogon > Rhizopogon roseolus. The sequence continues at coordinate 11,197 of CAKNEV010000124.1, forward strand.
TGTCATCTGTTACACATTGCAATTTGCCACGTCACTTACAGAAACAACCATTTGCTGCTGTCCGAGCTCTAAATCTTTCAGGCGGAATTCCGGCTACGGAAGTATGTATGTCACGAACAAACTTGCATCTCGTTTCAAAAATCAAAGTCGGCCCTAAATCAGCGATTTACTGCGCTCCATAATGATCAATAGCGGCAAAGAATTGCAATTGTTATGTAAACAGTACTTCGTACTCAGCCGGCGCTGTGAGCGCTCATTAATCATTGCTGAACATACGTGATGTCCGTTCATAGCACTTGATCTTCTGACCGAAGAGGGTCAACTAGTAGTTTACTTCGACCGCCCTCTGCAGCGTATGTACATGGTCAAGATATGCCAAACATTGAAGGCAATAATCAGTGGGGAAGAGAGAGTGTATGTTATTGAATTACATTCTAGACGAACATGGCCGCAGTGGCATACAACCTAATATATATTGCATAGCGTTACGCCCCTGATCAACGCGCATCGTCGCAGGGTGAGTCATAATCATGCCCGCAGAAACTCAGTGACAATACGCTGAACCCTAGAATCGACCTTGCTTAGAACATCGATTGTCTCCAACTGGCAGGCATTCAGGTGGTTGAGGTCCGCAACTTCTCAGATAAAACAGAGTACTTACCCACAAGCGTCTAGAAACCTCTGTTCCTTCCGTACTGATCACGTAATCGCTCTCTTCCTTTGGCTCACAGGATGATAGGTAACGGCCATGCCGCAATATCTCGCCTGATTCAACGGCGGGATGGACGAGCGTTCGGCTTCCCATTTCTGTAGTGCGGGCAACCAAGGTCCGGAGGATTGCGATACCCAGTCTCCCAAATGGGTTGCTGATAGAGCGAGTTATCTGAGAATAACAAAACCCAGGGTTGACAGCTGAGACTGCTACAGGTGTTGGCACCGGTAGTCGCGAGCTGAGTTCGCGCACAAACATTACTTCCAGTACTTTAATAAGAAAGGATGAGTTTCCAATTGCACATGAAACGTGCAACTTATGTCTTACATTTTGATAGGTTGTACCTGTCGCTCATGACCCTATCTCCTTGTCAGTCAAGCAAGGGGGGAGAGCGGGTGGGCCCTTACGAGGAAGTGCAATAGTCTGAGTCATTAAGCTTTTCCAGAATACTCGGCCATTGGTCAGCTCCTTGGAGCGTGTTCGCGAGGTAATGAGCATCGCTTGAAACAATGACAAGTCTCGACGTAGACTGAGATGTCGAGCTTTCAATGAGGTGAGGTAGCATGAGGATGCTTAGCAGTGCTGTTGATAAATAATTTACTTGAAGCCTGTGAGGAGATCGTTAAAAAGTTGTAGAGCGTGGACTGAAAAAATTCTCTAACGTTGTCTCCCAGCCATCCAAAGTCTCTGTATACTCAAAAGTACCCAACCCAGCATTAGCGATTACGGCGTTGATCTGGAAGCCATCCTCTTCAAATCGGTTCACGAATTGGACCACCGATGCAAATGAGCCAAGTTCCAGAGGTCGTGCATCAATTGCACTGATTCTCGCCCGCTGTTGGACATCTTTCCACGAGTCAGGGGATAACGCAGACTATCATTGCAAATAGGGCGCACCTATAATTGTTTGCCGACATTTCGTATCATCTCTAGCTGTGACAATCAAGTGTTTGGGCTTCAGTTGAGCCAAGTGCACTGATGCCTCGAAACCCAAACCCACATTGGCCCCGACGACAAGGACCGACTTGTCACTGATATCCGCGGATGCGACCGGAAGCTCTTTAAACTGTTCGCCGAATTCTGAAAAGCTAAATTTGCCCATGATGAGACAAGTTTCAGGAAGGGATGAGGGAATTTAAGATTTTTGGCGGTCTTTTATGCGTGCATTAGCGGAAGGCATTAATAGTTTCGTGCCGTAAAGACGCATCAGCTACGGCTCAATTGTGAGAGTACATAGCAATATTTGGTGAGTAGTGCTGAACTGGCAGTGAATATATTGCTGCGGTGTCAGGGCCAATTCTAACTTGGTGATTGCACAAATAAATGTGACAAGCCACCGCTTAGCGTTACAAACCAAATTAGATACACTGCGCGACCGAATGTCACACATTGTAAGAGTCAAAACTCAAACCTTCGTGCTCGCTGTAGGCAACAGTGAGCTCAAGTATTCTACCATTTCAATACTTTTTTTGTACTTCTCATTGGTCGAAATAATTTAGCAACGTCCATTTCTTACAGCAAACAAAATAAATAATATCTGATGGGCCATGGGCCTATGCCAACAATGTCACCCAGTGCGTCAAGTTTCTCGACCAGAATCTTCTTGTCTTCAGGTGACGAACGAGCAAGAACTTGAAGACGAGGAACGATCTCGAGCATTTGAGAGTCATCGAGTAGACGGAAAACGGATTCCTCCATGATGACCTCACCTTCCGAACGCCGTCCCTAAGTGGGTCTGACCGTCTTCGATGCTCACAATCCAGATTAGCATCAGGTCTTGTACAATGTCTTCGTATGGCACCTGCGACAAATGAGTTACGTCAAACCGCCACACCAAAAACACGTACTTCGTCGACTACCGAGGCCTCGATGCCTGGCGGAGGCCAAGACGCAAAGTTCCTATAACACAACGCAATGGTACGCAGCTGATTCGCGTAGAAAATTATTGTCCTCGTGATGTTCTCCTCCGAAAAGTCATCAATCTCTGCTAATTCAACATCGCCGCGATCAGCGGGACCCCCCTGCTGATGCACAACGACGTGCCATCTACACAACTTGGTGAGGATCTCACTAGCGCCTTTGATGTAGAGACGATAACTGTGCGCGAGCTTGACCACGGCACCCATAGCCTTCCGTTCACTAGAAAATGGCATGATTTGAATAATTTGAGCTGCGTCTCTCGTCTCCTTGTGGTTCGGCCATCCGAGTTCCTTGGCGAAATTCAACCACGCCATCTCCGTTTTGCTTCCGATGAATACACGCTCTCCGGTATCCTTTTCATCATCTTCGAAGGCAGTAGAGTTCACGGCGATGGCTTCGTTGCATAGGATGAGCAGAGATGGGCTCAGGATGGTGTTGAGTTGGGACTAGTCGATGGAAAAGTCTTTACGAGAGACCTTGGAATCAAAACTCCTACGATAGTTGCGATCTTCATTCGTATTCGTTCGAGCTTGGTTGTCCTCGAGTTTGCGAACGAACTTCGCATGAATCCCGATTGGGCCCACGACAACAGACATCACGTTACGAGTTAGTGTGCCGGTCTTGTCAGTGCAGATCACAGAAGCATTCGCCATCGTCTCGCATGAACCCAAGACGCGAACCAAAAGAATTTCTTTTGTCATCCTCTTGGTGGCAAAAGCTAACGCCAGCGTGACAGCCAATGGAAAGTCCAAAGCGACATTCGTGGACAAGTAGTACGTCTGATGTAAAGTGGAACATTACCTTCCGGGACGGCGACAACAACCAAGTTGACCGAGATGAAGAGAATTTGGACAAAGGCCATGCCCTTCTGGTTGGCGTTCCTGTACTATGCAACCTCATCAATTGTGATGCCCAGTACTTGCTGCTGCAAGCTCGTTCAATTGCTACTCGATCTGATTCTCGCAGGCTCGCGCGCATGTCACGAACGAGTCACAAATTGTCACCACTTGTTACACATTGCCAGGTACAGAAACAACCGCGTTTGCTGCTGTCCGAGCTCTATGTAAATCTTTCAGGCGGAATATTCCTGAATACTCTACTACGGTACAGGCACTGGCAGTGATTTAATGGATTTGTCGCTGAGAATCAAGACATCACTTCAAGTCATCCTTGTGCGATAAAATCTAGTAAAATGCCTCAAAATCTCGCCATCGCAGGCTGCTGGTGTATTTAATCGGCTTCACAGCTGCAGGAAACACCACCTGTGCAGGCAATATGACACAGTGGTATACCGATGCGGTTGGAGATAGCATGTGAGATTCTTCCTCTTTTCAGCACTGCGCTAATTTGCCGCCAAGCTGTCAATGGGACGTAAATGGTGGGCCTGCTCGTGGCATTGACGCAGGTAGTACTTCAGTTGTTTTTGCGAGATTGGTAGAAATTAAAATGTTTCAGGAAAGGGTGCATGTGACATATGCCATGTATCGTTCTCCAAGCGGATCGTTTGTACTCCAAGAACGAACCAATCGTACGTTGTGATCCTCAAGTTATGCTTGCCACTCTTTTAAAATGGTTTCTTCTGCAGGCTTCCTACTGCCATACAGTCAGCAGTCTGCAACAAGAACATAAAACTCGCCGATTTCTTATATGACTTGTTTTGGAGTGATGGACCATGGTGAGTGTCTAGTTAATCGAGTGTTTGGCTGACATAGATGGTGCATTGCAGGTTCTAGTACGTGAATCAGACATGTGAGTTTTAACAATGCACTGAAATATAAATCTAAGTATATTCACCATGAACAGTGGTGTCAAGGACGAAGCGGCAACAAACAACAACATGTATACCCACTGCAACAGCACAACAAGCACGACCTCGAACCCGAGCGGCTTTAGTACAAGCACTGGCTCGATCCCATTCCAAACTACCAGCGCTGCATCAGTGGGTCCTGCACAGAGTTCTAAGATTCCCACAATCGTAAGTGCTGGGGTTGGCAGTGTAGTTGCGCTAGTCATTGCTGATGCAGTGGCAAGATGTCTTTGGCGTAAGCACCGACGAAGGATTTTATTGGATATTGATAGCAGTCATGCGCCTGAAGGGGCAGCTATCTCTCCATATAAAGTTACAGGTAAGTATTTGGCTACATTATCTGTCCAGATACGAATAATTAATGTTTCGATCACAGCAGATTCAACATCAGGGAACCAAAATTCATACAGGCATGCCCGCAACAGGGTCATCCACAAATGTCAAGCAGCCTCTCTGCGACATCACCTTCCACTACTACTATGCTAACCGCCACTGTTGATGAAACCGACCAGGGCATATCGAACTTCCTTTGGAATGTGGGTTCAACCACTATCCCGCTCAGGCATGAGGACGCAGGGGCTGTTCCAACTCTTACACGCTCAGGATCTGGGAGACTACCTCTTGCCTATGATCATGACTGGGAAGTCCCCCGAGACCGACCCTCGCTAACCCCGATTCAGAATATTAGGAACAGGAGTCTCCGTCACATATATTGAACAGGGAGCCTAGCGTCCAGTGCAGCAAGTGGTAGTATGATATCATAACTTCGCTTGCATGCCTTAGACGAATCACTCCATTTACGTGCTTTTGATTTTGCTATGATTCAAACACATCCGAGTCATACACCTAATGCTCCAGAGTCCAGAACAACATTCACTAATACGATCGTTTTTGACAAAACCTTGCACCTACGGAACCACGCCAATATTCCCTATATACCCACTGTTAAGTTCGAACGCTACTATATTTACATTCGTATTATGGACTTCGCTTGATTTCAACACCGGTGACCGTTCATGTACTGTATGGGTTACCTCGGTTCCTAGTGATTATGACTTAGGTTAGGTTGGTTATATTGGAAGATGGATGGCTATGTGCCATTACCTTTCGAGAGCGATGAATCTGCTGGAGATCTCGAAGTTGCGGTTTTTGCTTTTGGAGGTAGTACTCCGCCCCCAGAAGATGGCATCTATTTCGTTAATGCGCCTCTCTTCACAGTTACTGCTGACGAAGAAACAAATGTTGAAATGTGTTGTGTTGATGATGAACTAAAAATAAAAAAACACGCACATCAACACAACACATTTCAACATTTGTTTCTTCGTCAGCAATAACTGAAGAGAGGCGCATTAACGAAATAGATGCCATCTTCTGGGGGCGGAGTACTACCTCCAAAAGCAAAAACCGCAACTTCGAGATCTCCAGCAGATTCATTACTCTCGAAAGGTAATGGCACATAGCCATCCATCTTCCAATATCTTTTCTTGTCTACTGCATATGCAGTTGCATTTTGAACACGAAGGATACTGTGAAAAGTACACGCGGAAGTCATGATAGCATAAGAAGAACAATTGAAAAGACAGGAGAAAAGCTTGTAAGTTTAACAATCACAAGCAAAAATGTGGAGTTGATCGCGAGTTGTCGATCACTGTGAAATAAAAACAAACACTTCTCGATCGCCGATAAATAATAAAAAATGAACAGTTCAAAATGTTTTGAAAGTAGAGCGGCGCAAACGAATTAGTTGAATAGCACAACGAATGAGCGAGTTAAGCATCATTAAATGAAAATAAGCTGTTGTGCATGTACTCACCTCTAGCGACATATGCAGATCTTTCATATATCAGCGCTCCCCAACTTTACTTTGCATGATATATAAATTTCGAGGTTTGATGATGTTATATGTAGCTGGCTCCATATCGATAGACCAATAAACCAGTCAGATCCGGTTTTTCACGACTCGCCGATCTAGGGCCTGACTCGCAGTATGCCAGCCGACGACTCACGCAATTTAGTGATCGGTGGTCAACTGCACCTCTACTCTTTGTTCTTAAAGAACCCACAGAATCACATTCTAAATCAATTAAACGAACATGACATACAGCCTAATATATATTGCATAGCGCTACGCCCCTCATCAACGCGCATCATCGCAGGGTGAGTCATAATCATGCCCGCAGAAACTCAGTGACGGTACGCTGAACCCTAGAATCGACCTTGCTTAGAACATCGATTGTCTCCAACTGGCAGGCATTCAGGTGGTTAAGGTCCGCAACTTCTCAGATAAAACAGAGTACTTACCCACAAGCGTTTAGAAACCTCTGTTCCTTCCGTACTGATCGCGTAATCGCTCTCTTCCTTTGGCTCGCAGGATGATAGGTAACGGCCATGTCGCAATATCTCGCCTGGTTCAACGGCGGGGTGGACGAGCGTTCGGCTTCCCATTTCTGTAGTGCGGGCAAACAAGGTCTTGAGGGTTGCGAAATACAGTCTCATAAAGGGGTTGCTGACAGAGCGAGTTAACTGAGAAAGACATAATCCAGGGTTGACAGCTGAGACTGCTACAGGTGTTGGCACCGGTAGTCGCGAGCTGAGTTCGCGCACAAACATTATTTCCAGTACTTTAATAAGAAAGGATGAGTTTCCTATTGCAAATGAAACGTGCAACTTATGTCTTACATTTTGAGAGGTTGTACCTGTCCCTCATGACCCTATCTCCTTGTCAATCAAGTAGGGGGGAGATCAGGTAGATCCTTACGAGGAAGTGCAATAGTCTGGGTCATTAAGTTTTCCAGAATACTCGGCCATTGGTCAGCTCCTTTCAATGTGTTCGCGACGTAATGAACTTCGCTCGAAACAATGACAAGTCTCGACGTAGACTGAGGTGTCGAGCTTTCAATGAGGTGAGGCAGCATCAGGATGCTTAGCAGTGCTGTTGATAGATAATTTACTTGAAGCCTGTGAGCAGATCGTTAAAAAGTTGTAGAGCGTGGACTGGAAAGATTCTCTATACGTTGTCTCCCAGCCATCCAAAGTCTTTGCGTACTCGGGAGTAGCCAACCCAGCATTAGCAACAACAGCGTTGATCTGGAAGCCATCCTCTTCAAACCGGTTCACAAATTGGACCACCGATGCAAATGAGCCAAGTTCCAGAGGTCGTGCATCAATTGCACTGATGCTCGCCCGCTGTTGGACATCTTTCCACGAGTCAGGGGATAACGTAGATTATCAGTGCAAATATGACGCACCTATAATTGTTTGCCGACATTTCGTATCATCTCTAGCTGTGACAATCAAGTGTTTGGGCTTCAGCTGAGCCAAGTGCACTGATGCCTCGAAACCCAAACCCACATTGGCCCCAACGACAAGGACCGACTTGTCACTGATATCCGCGGATGCGACAGGAAGCTCTCTCCACTGTTCGCGAAGGAATTCTGAAAAGCTAAATTTGCCCATGATGAGACAAGTTTCAGGAAGGAATGAAGGAATCTAAGATTTCTGGCGGTCTTTTATGCGTGCATTAGCGGAAGGCATTGATAGTTTCGTGCCGTAAAGACGCATCAGCTACGGCTCAATTGTATCAATGAAAGTAGCAATATTTGGTGAGCAGCGCTGACTGGCATTGACTGGCCTGGCATGCCATATCGTCAAGGTCAACCTTACATAATGATTTGTAAGTCGTAGCATGCCGGCCGCACGTCAATTTAGTGATCGGATAAGATAAGATTGGGTTGCGAAATTTTAAAGCAATTGATTGCAGTGTCAGCGTGACTCTCAGCTTGCTCATCCATGCTCAACTTTGGGAACTAACTGCGGTAAGGATTACAAGGCTGTTTAGTGCATCTTCCATTGACATGTATCAGGTATGATTGTTCTCCCGGGATCGTCTGCACTCTCCTCTTCGAAGTGCCAGACGCTTCTTCAGCACATCAAAATCATCAAACCAAGCGTAATCTCTGTCGATGCAGTTTACATCCACCTTGTCAAGTGCCCGAGCGAATCTCTGGCGGGCGATTTAGCTAATGGGCTGTCTTTGCAAAGAAAAGCTCTTGATCTACTGCTGGACTACGGCGATCGCATCAGTCTTCCATCTACATCTGAAGCGCTTCGTTCCGGACACAATGTCTTCTACGTTCTGCCAAGAGTTGGATCTATATCACCCTGGTCTAGCAAAGCGACGGACATCGCTGGCATATGCAACTTATCACAGCATGTAGAGCGTCTTGAACGTGGTATCGCGTTCGTCTTCCAGCTGCAGAATGATGAACACCTTGGGCAGGAAGATTTGACTACGCTGTCTCATTTGCTTCACGATCGCATGACTCAAAGCGTTCAGATGGCTTTACCCGAAGAAGGCGAGATCTTCCAACGTCACGCTCCAAGCTCCCTTCGGACGGTTGAGCTGAAAGGCGAAGGAGAGAATGTTGATGCGAACGCTGCGCGTGAAAAGCTCTCCACTGCGAACAAAACGCTAGGGCTTGCGCTTGCAGCAGACGAGATCGACTACTTAGTGGAGGCATTTGTATCTGGATCGTCGCCAATCAACCGTAATCCCACCGACGCGGAGCTATTTATGTTTGCCCAAGTGAATTCGGAGCATTGCAGACACAAAATATTCAATGCATCTTGGACAGTAGACGATACACTTCTTGACCGGTCGCTATTCCAGATGATCAGAAACACAGAAAAGATCAGTCCACTTGGAACAATCTCCGCATATTCTGATAATGCAGCTGTCCTCGAAGGTCACCAAGCTCCTCGATTTGGCGTACACCATAATTCTACAGAGCGTATATACCAAGCTTCGGTCGAGGACATGCAAATTATCATTAAAGTCGAGACGCACAACCACCCCACTGCGGTTTCGCCTTATCCTGGAGCAGCCACAGGTTCCGGAGGTGAGATTCGAGATGAGGGTGCAGTAGGCCGAGGATCGAAACCCAAGGCCGGACTAGCTGGCTTCACTGTCTCCAATCTTCTCATACCAGGTTATGTGCAACCTTGGGAGACGGACTTTGGTCGTCCCTCACATATCGCGTCGGCCCTCGACATCATGATCGAAGGCCCTCTGGGCGCTAGTGCCTTCAACAATGAATTCGGTCGTCCTGCACTTGCAGGATATTTCCGCACATTCTCTGAATCTGTACCCGCCTCAGAGGACGGGTTGACGCAGGAGATCAGAGGCTATCACAAGCCAATCATGATCGCCGGTGGATACGGGAATGTCCGTCCACAATTTGCGATGAAATCGCAGATCTCCCCAGGGGCGAAGATCATCGTGCTGGGTGGCCCAGGTATGCTGATTGGTTTGGGTGGCGGAGCGGCATCCAGTCAGGTGTCTGGTGCCAGCTCTGCAGAACTAGATTTTGCGTCTGTCCAGAGAGACAATGCAGAGATGCAGAGGAGATGTCAGCAAGTTATTGACGCTTGCGTTGGCTTAGGAGAAAGAAATCCTATCCAAAGCATCCACGATGTGGGTGCGGGTGGACTCTCAAATGCACTCCCTGAGCTGGTCCATGATTCGGGACTAGGTGCAACGTTTGAGATCAGGGATGTACTTGTTGCGGACAGTTCTATGTCTCCTATGGAGATATGGTGCAATGAAAGTCAGGAGCGCTATGTCCTTGCTATCTCTGCGGAAATGGCCTGCGAGTTCGAGAGTATAGCCCAAAGAGAACGGTGCCCGTTCTCCGTTGTCGGGGTCGCAACGGAGGAAGAAGAACTCATCGTCACCGACCGCCTCCTTTCGCAAGACGTTATTCATCTCAAAATGTCGACACTTTTCGGGAAACCCCCTCGCATGTCACGCAAGGACACCACACGCAAGATTAGTTTCACGAATTTTGACACTTCACTTGCCACATACCTTCCAAACTCCACCACCCTGTCCGACCGCCTGTCTCTCGCAGTGGATCGCATCCTTCGTCTTCCGTCAGTTGGGTCAAAATCCTTCCTCATCACCATTGGGGACAGAACCATTACGGGCTTGGTGACTCGAGACCAAATGGTAGGACCGTGGCAGGTCCCGGTCGCCGACGTTGCCGTTACTCGGTCCTCCTATGGTTTCGATGTACTGTGCGGCGAAGCCATGGCGATGGGTGAACGAACACCCATTGCTTTACTCAATCCATCTGCATCCGCTCGGATGGCTATCGCCGAGGCATTGACAAACCTAGCTGCAACCTCCGTCTCCAGTCTTTCCCGTATCAAGCTCAGTGCAAACTGGATGTGTGCCGCCTCTAAGGGAGGCGAAGGTGCAGGCTTGTATGCTGCAGTGGCCGCTGTTGGTATGGAACTTTGTCCCGAGCTGGGCGTCGGTATCCCAGTCGGTAAAGATTCCATGTCGATGTCGATGAAGTGGAAGCATGGGGAAGAGCAGCGCGAAGTTAGTGCACCTTTGTCTCTTATCGTCACGGCTTTTGCACCAGTAGACAACATCAAGCGGACATGGACGCCACAGCTCCGCACAGACCTGAACGAAACGACTGTGCTGGTATTCTTTGATCTTGCTGATGGAAAGACCCGTATTGGTGGATCAGCGCTCGCGCAGGTTTTCAAGGAGATTGGGTCGGAAGCACCAGATGTCGAACATCCTCTTACAATCCGAACGTTCTTCGACGGGTGCCAGAAGATCAAGAAGGATCAACCTGATTTAGTGCTTGCGTATCACGATCGCTCTGACGGTGGTCTTTTTACGACTTTGGTGGAGATGTGTTTTGCTGGTCGGGTAGGGGCAGTAATTTCCCTTGACACCCTCCACAGCGCTTCTGACCCAGTGGCGACCCTGTTCAACGAGGAACTAGGAGCCGTCATCCAAGTGCGTGAGTCCCACTTGGGCAAGCTCATGAGCGAATTTATCAACGTCGGATTCCCTTCCACCTCCATTCACGTTATTGGACGAGTCAACACCGACTCTTCTGATCAACTATTCGCCATCAATCACGAGTCCAAGGTGCTATTCTCGAGCACACGTCAGGAGCTTCAGCAAGCCTGGGCCGAGACTTCATACCGCATGCAGTGTCTGCGTGATAACCCTACGGGAGCACAGCAAGAGTTTGGCTTAATCAAGGATCACACTCACAGGGGCTTGTATTATGACCTCACATTTGATTGCGCGCCATCTCCCTCCAGAAGTATTTCGACGCGGCCGAAGGTTGCCATCTTGCGTGAGCAAGGTGTCAACGGGCATGTGGAAATGGGTTGGGCATTTACTGCAGCAGGCTTTGATGCTGTGGACGTCCACATGTCAGACATCCTCTCTGGAGAGCTGTCGCTTTCGAGCTTCCGCGGGCTGGCAGCTTGCGGTGGCTTTTCCTATGGAGACGTCCTTGGCGCCGGAAAAGGTTGGGCCCACTCAGTGCTATTGAACGACATAGCCAGGAAGGAGTTCAGGCACTTCTTCGCCGACAAAAATACGTTTACACTCGGCGTCTGCAACGGTTGTCAATGGCTCAGTCATTTGAAAGAGATCATTCCCGGAGGAGAGCACTGGCCTGACTTTAAGCAGAACGCTTCTGAACGCTTCGAAGGCCGTGTATCCATGGTCGAGGTCACTTCCAACGAAGTGACGAAGTCATCTGTCTTCCTGCGAGACATGGTCGGATCAAAGCTTCCTGTTGCTGTTGCTCACGGAGAGGGAAGGGTGTCATTCACAGATGAGACAGAGAAAAATGCTTTGCGGAAAGCAGGACTCGTTGCACTGCAATATGTCGATTCTGCGGGTTACCCCACGGAGGTTTATCCATTGAATCCGAACGGCAGTCCCGACGGGATCACTGGCGTGCAAACTGCTGACGGCAGAATATTGGGTCTTATGCCCCATCCCGAACGTGTCGTGGCGCTTGAGAGTTGCAGCTGGTATCCACCCGCATTTGCGGACTCCTGGGACGGCTTAGGTCCATGGTTCAGGCTTTTCCAGAGCGCCAGAGCCTGGGCGAATTAGAAAGTAAGCACGATCTTTTGATGCGGTTAGAGTCAGATGTTCACCTCTTGTTCCAGCGCTGAGCCGCACGCACCAAAGTCTGAAGAAATGCGAAGGAGTGTTATCAAGACATTATATATTTCGTAATGATGAATACCGATCTGTTCGTATACGAGAGCTTGAGTTTTGAGCACATTGCCAGCAAAACGTGGTCTAATCCAATAGAGGCCATTCATTTTATACTTGCGTACTACAGTTAGTAATCAGCCAATATAGACTACAAGACGCATCCTCTTCATGCACACCACTGTTGGAGGTGCTCTTTCCGTCAACCTCGCCAAACTCTTTGTTTTACGCACTCTGCGTTCGTGGCTTGGATCCCATCGGGCACTCCTTCACCTCAATGGATCCTGTTACACTGCCACAGTCAAAAGAATGTATAGTACCTGCTGCGTACAGTAAGACGGTACCACCCTAAAACTACGAACAACCTTCCAAGAGAGCTTTCACACCTTTTGTTCCAACGATCCTTTCCAGCCTGAACTTGTCATACTTGGAATAAATGACTCTCGATACCACATCAGAAGCATCTACTCCATCGTCAAGGAACGGAAAAGAAAGGAACCCGGAAAAGAATTGGGAATGTTCCGGAAGGACCGTGGAAAATAATATTACGGATGCCTCTGATACCGTACCTGCAGAGACCGGGGCAGTAATCAAGTTGCACAAGTATCGCGCGACTTACCTGCGGTAAAAGTGGAAACGTTCGTTGATAAACAAAAATGCCTGTCGCTCGGGAGATGTCCTGATTGGTAGAGTACCTGCATACAATTAGCAGACGTCCTTGGATATCGACTTCCACGTAGAACTCACTCCGAAAGCACTGCAAAGCTCAGGGAAGACTGCTCAGGCTTGCAGAAGTAGTTATGCACGCGAATGAAATCGAATGAAGAAGGTACAAAGATCACATATTCGCGCTTTATACTGCGGATTTACATAAGTATCCTTGGTAGCAACTTACATGATGTAAGAAGAGAGAACTCAAGGCATGAGTTGTAGAGGTTGCCTGAGTGGTGAAATAAGCAAATCGCTTATCGAATTCGTCCTTTGGACTCGTGCAACCAAGGCCTTTGGATATTAAATATGCATCTCTTCAGTCGTTGGAGAAAGTACTAACTTGTCTGGTACCTTGTATGACAGGCCATGTTTTTTCCGCCGACTTTCCCCGCGGTATTTTTGAGTGTGTTGTTAAATAGTGCTCTCGTTTCTGGCATCTCGAAAGGTGATAATAGGATGGACTGTCGGAGGTACGAGGGGCTTGTAGAGACTAAGCATCATGCAAAGATATAGCCGGGATAAAACTCACTGGCCATCTAAATACCATGACTTCATACGCGAGAAGTCCGCGTCATGCGAGTCTTTTGGTAGGTTTGTGGAAAAATGGCGAGCGCGCGCGACGACGACGGGCGAAAGGCTCAAGTTACTCGTGCTAAACATGCGTACTAGACCGTACCATACGATTAAGTAAGCTGACTAACTAACGCGAGTTCGCAATTTCCAACAAGGTTGCTCAAACTCGAAAGAACAAACTAGAATGCATGCAAACAACAAAAGATATGAAACACGACAAAAAATACCTGGGCATGCTGCCAATTTTGCATTGCTAGAGCGTTCATTTGATCTATCACCAATATCTCGATAGAAGACAGGAAATCTGCACTTCTGAAGAAAAGTTACAATGACTCTTGCATCGGGTTAGCAACCATAAAACGAGAATAAGGTCACAGCCATAAAAATCAGCGAATAGTTTGACGCTTTTTCTTGTCAGTTTAATTCCAACTCTGAATTTATCATCAACATTGCCCTTGCATGTCTCGACATGGTCTCGAGGGTATGTCCCTGGTTCTGCAACGGCTATTTTATCGACTGCATCGGGTAGGAGACCGTACTCGGATATAAAATGAGAGTGATTTGGAGTAGAGTAGTTAGCTCGAATAAAATAAATGCATCTGTTCCTGGGTGCGTTTGCATTGAATTTGACCAACTGACCAGTAGGGACCACATGCTGCTATGCCAGATAGCAGCATGTGGTCCCTGGCATAGTAGCATGTGGTCCCTACTGGTCAGTTGGTCAAATTCTATGCAAACACACCCGGGAACAGATGTTGAAAGGTATAGCCTATAGTATACTGAGAAGTGGCTAGAGTATATTTATTATGGCGGAGATCGCGTATGTGTCGTAAGGGAGTTTAGCCAAGCGAGACGAGCGGAACGAGAGGAGAATAAGTACAGAAGGCCGGGTGAAACTTTGATCTTGAACATCCTCAGGAAGCGAGGCCGAGGCTGCCTTCGCATGCGCGAGACGTTCGTTGTTTTTCAGAACTCGCTTTCGCTTTCTGTGATTTCCTATGAACACGATGAAAGTAGAGATTAGGAGCGACGAACTTTGTAATGTGGTCCAACGCATGGAATGCAATGGTCGGACTTCTCGTGTACTGCCATGATCACCTACTAGTAGAGAAAGCGCAGGACGATATAGATCAAGGTGTGCGCCAAAGATCGAGAGTAGGTCGTCTTGTGCTTGACTCTGTTCTGAGATGTACGGAGAACAACATCAACGTCATAGCAAGCATGCATGCCACTAGACACACCCAATGGCAGCTTAGATTGTCAAGCTTCAAACGAGCTCCTTAAACGTTCCAGTATCTGAGATTGAAATATTGACACGCGACCACGTCAACAAGATGTCATGCAAGAGAATACCAAACATACTGTTGTCTTCTTGATCAGTTTCCTCTGCGGAGAGATGGTATCTTCGTCTCGTAAACTAAATACTGCCGATAGTCGACCAACTTTCTCCCTTGAAAACCTTCATCATCGTCGGTCTACGATGCGTCTGACACGAGATCCATCCGTTTTGGCGCTAACTTTTTGGCAATTATAATGACCTTCTCAGCTATTTCCTCCGAACTTTTAATCACATAACAGTTTCTTCGAACAAATTTGAAGCCTGTCGAACTTCGTATGCACATATCCAACCAGTGTCATGACATTTCCGACTCGGTGGATATCATCGTCGTCAAATTCTTTCGTAATCTTGATTCCACCGAACGTTTCGGTGGAATAAAGATTATGAAAGAATTTGATATCCACCGAGTCGAAAATGTCAAGAACCAGTTGCGACTGGTGCTGGTGTAGGCATCTCTCGTGGATTGGTTGGAGGACGACAGCTCAGTAGAGGGTGGGACCTGTGGAAGTGGTACATCATCGTCAGGATCATCGAAGAGCGCAATGTCGGAGGCATCCTTGAGGGAGCCATCGGCACGAAGAGGACAGGACTCTGGATGAGACATTTTGGATGACTCGTGGGGAAATGGACTCACGATTTTGTCATTGGCGCCTCATTTTGTACATGGAGCAGGTAGCCAACACCAAGATGACATATCCGAGGAGATTGGCCAGAGTGAACGGATGGTGGAGGATCAGATCGATCATGATTGATTCAAAAGATGAACAAGAAGACAAATATCTATGGCAAATATCAGCAGGTGAGAGTCTTGAGAGTCTAATTAGTAAGTAAAAGCCCAGATACGCTGTGATTACTCAAGAGTGCGAATCCTGAAGATCATTATCCGAAGTCGAAGATCAGTTGAAGTCAAAGTTCAACGTTCAGGCCTGAAGCTGAAGGAGCGCGAACCGTTTTCCGATCCGGTTCGGGCTGGCATAAGAACCGTGGTTCTGGACCGGACCAAGGCAGCACTAACTGAAACTATCAATGAGCGCCCACACTATTGCAGCGAACTCGCTCTGCAGTGGGTGCAATCCGAATTGTGCATCCAACGAAGAGGCCTTCAATATACCTTTCGATCTCCTTCACCGGCCACAATACATATATTTATGGAGGTAGGAAATATATGCGCGGCTTGTTTTTCGACAGTGAGAACGCGCTCAGACCTGTCCTGACCTTTTCCGCTAGGCTGGAGAATTTTTCGGCGCTACTCGCATCATAACACATCGATAATTATCACCAGTAAGCCTTACCCGTGCCTTACTCGTGATAACTATCGATGTATTATGCCCGAATGAAACAGTTATGTATGAACAGATTGACAGGATAATGAGACGTGGTGCACTCGCTTGAGTTTTTGCTGTCCCGCGATCCTTGAGTATCACTTCAAGCGCACGTTTCAATGGCTTCGGTATATCTCCCAGTGATAACCTGGACGGGTAAAGCGACAGTGATTGGGTCGGGCCCTTGGCAGATTTGACTGCAAGTTCACAAAAAAAAAATAGATACATAAATGTCAGTGTCGTCCTCTTGACTTCGACAAGGACTCACACAGACTGACAAATGATCGTGACAAAACTCCCCAAGTTCGAGCGCACTGTCACTGTCATTGGCACATTACACAACCTTGACTGCGATGTAACGTCTTCCATGAACTGGGGCATGGATAAGCATATACCCAAGGAGTCTGGCGCATACTACTAGCACCGATGGTGATGGCCCCGAGTCTGAAGCACAAGGCTCGAAACAGAGGCATACGTCGTAGGCTTTCTGCGCGGTGGTGTCGATTGGGAAAGGATTAATGGGAAGATGTACATATTGGTATAATTGAGTGATTTATACGTATTGGAAAGTAATCTATCTAAAGGTACTTATCCCAACATGAGTCTTCCGCAACTTGATTTTCGTTATGTCACGTCCAAGCCGCTAGACAATTATATTATACTTGAAAAAGGGTAATTTTGGATTGGTTTATCCATGACGAGGTCAGCGAAACTGCCCATCATGATGTGACCTATTGTGACAGCTGTGTGACATGTAGAAGGAGACTTTGAATGCTGTGTTTACTTCGCAGCACTCACCGACGATGACGACCGTGTCTCCATTCGCTCGCAGCAGCGCGTTCGACGAGCCCCGCCTCAGCGGGCGCGAACAGACCGTAAGCCCACCTTACTTTCATTATCCCATTTCTGCTGCATAAACACGGGCAAGCACTTCCTAGATCGAGGAAATGTACAGCGTCCCCGAGAGCTTCTTAGAAATTGAAGTTCGCAACCCTCAGACCCACGGTGAGTGATATCAAACACACGCCATGTGATCGTGCTTGCTTACCATCGAGCAGGCTTTGGCAGAAAGATGTATACCGACTACGAGATCGTGTGCAAGGTGACATACAAACACTATCGCCGCTCCACCGAGTCGAGCGCTCATCTTACTTCCTCCATATGCTTTGCAGACAAACATTCCCGCTTTTAAACTGTGCCATTCCGTCGTCCAGCGTCGTTATTCTGACTTCGAGGCGTTCCGCGATATTCTGGAACGCGAATCAACTCGTGTCAACATCCCTCCACTTCCTGGCAAGGTATTCACTAACAGGTTCTCCGATGAAGTTATCGAGAGTCGAAGGGAGGGATTGGAACGATTTTTGAGCATTGTGGCCGGTCACCCGCTCTTACAGGCAAGTGACTGTATTAGAATAATTGTTTTAATAGTCTGACGGTTTGTTTAGACGGGTAGTAAGGTTCTCTGCGCGTTTATACAGGACCCGGCCTGGGATAAGTCTCAGTGGGTGTAAACCACCCACGTCATATTTGTTTTCATTACCTTGGTTTACACTTTGACATTCTGTAACACCTTCTGTTATATTCTTGTATGTGCTGTTCGTTCTCGCTATCAATTCTTTTCATTTGAAATTATCTGCATTCATATGGGAAGGAAGACTAGATCTGATTACGTTCATGAATAACAATATCTAGGACGGATCTACCGCGAAAGTTCATTGAGTGCGCGAACGCATAAACTGAATGACATTCACTTACCGCAGATTCATGGAGAAACCGGTTTCAATATCCGTGAGGCTAAGGACTTCTACCGAATGTACACCAGGAGTCATTGCGAGAAAGTCCATCCTAACTGACTGGCAGGTTGATGGACGCAATGGCCTGAGGTTCCAAAATGGTTCATTAACATCATCGCAATCCACCATCCGCGGAGATTACTTACCCGACCCGCACCCTGTTTTGTAATGGGACTATCCCAGGAGGCATTGTCACACTCTTAAGTTCCTCCATGGTCGTTTTACCACCCCGAGCAGCCTTCTCCTGCTCGATCTTCCGTCTGCGCCAACGATCAGGATCCGGGCAAATGATTTCGAACCTTCTAGTCCACGAGCTCTGGTTGAACACGAAGATATCAAGCGTGAACTGATCGCATGGATACAATTTCCTGGATGCTGCAGAGCCTGAAGGAGGTGGAAGCAAGCCAATGGAGACAATGATGGGCTCCCCACCGGTGACTGGGGCACCACGAGCGGGGTCGAATGCATTGCCTAGGATGGTCGGTCCAGGCGTTTGAGGTGAAGCCACAGTCATTCCGGGACCCCGCTCCCTGCGGATCTCAATGCTTGGTCCAGATGCTCCTTGGTGACTACTAAGCGGTCCTTGGAAGTGAGATGGGGTTTGAACAATAGAAGGAGGAAATGCAGGATAGGCAGGCGTTGGTGGCACCACAAATGCTTGAGGCTCTGGTGGACCTCCTTCAGGCGTGCTAGTGGTGAAGGGCGGAGTGCCAAATGTTGTTGACGGGGATTTTGAAAACGCTTGCATAGTGACAGAGGGAGGAATATATTGTTTGTTGGCGGTGACAGGTGAGGCGGAAGGTGGGTCGCGGTATGGTATCTGCAGGCGGAAGTTGGCAGTCGGGTTCACCGCACGTAAAGCTGCGATATTACTGGGAAGGGTACGCTGTTTGTTGCCAGCAACAGATTGCGATTGAAATCTTGAGGTCGGAATCGCAGATGCAAGAGCTGCTTGCCCTGGAAAGGGAGATGCAGGCTCCGGTAACACACTGCGAGCACCAGAGGAGTCTGAAAAATCAGGGGGTTCTTCTGGTGGTTTTGAGGAAAGATCCAGGATACAGTTCCACCGAGAGGAAAAAGTATGCGTTGGGTAGGCCAAAGCAGGACTGTCGCCATCCTCGGAATCATGGTCATCACCTGTCTTCGATACATAAGGTTTGCCATAGATATTGATGGCTACTGCTCGCTGCAGATCTGAGTTTGCAGAGACAGCAGCAGAACCCCGACGAGTCAGAGAAAACTCTGCGTCTGCGGGAGGCTTCAGGAACGAAACAGCGTACAACAAATTGTACTGCTCCATAGACCCGATCATAAGCGGGAAGGTATGCTTCTCCCCTTGAGCCCCTAACGCGCCATCTCCCCAACCAATGAGTTTGGTGGATGCACCTTCGCCACTGATTTTGACATCTACCCTTTCTACTGCAAAGCCAACGCCTGGGCCGGACTCTCCTGAGTTCTCTACCTCGACACAGAGGACGACGGTGCGTTCGTTGTCCCCAGCCTCTCGTTCTTGCGCTTCACTATCATCCTCATTTGATTCAATCCCGGAAGTCACCTCCGGAAATAGGATGTGGGGAACAAAAACAGTTCTCATCCGCACCCGAAAGCCAGAGACGGTCTGGAGAATCTTGCGAAACGACTTTCGTAGAGTTGCATGAGGCGAATGCTTAGAGCTTGAGGGAAGCAGTTGGGCAGATGAAGGCTGCACAGGCGGCAGAGAGAACATCTGTCGACGCGTGATATTCCCCAGGCGAGTAGAGGGAAGACAGAGTGGTTCCGAGTCAGGTGCAAGGTTGAGTCCTGGAAACCGCGTAAATTACCCGACATCATTGGTATGCACGATAAACCACCTGCTGAGAGCCCTTCTAGTAAATTGACTTCCTCAAGTCCAGTCAGATCATCCTCGTCGCCGTCTTCTATCTCCTGGTTCTGTTGCTTCGAGAGTTTGCTCATGCCAGAAGCAGAAAGCTTAGGGAGAATACCATTTTCCGCCAAAAATACAACGAATGGATGACTTGCTTGTGACAGTGATACTGCCTTGTCTCGTAATGTAGTTGACACCGTCAAGGACAACAGAGGATCCGAGAACGGGAGGCGGAGAAAAGCTAAAAGAGTAATGAGCAAACTCGCAGAAAGATCTCTTGCAGGCACTCACACACAGTCAAAGAGAGTTCATACACTGCTAGCCAAGCATTCCTTGCCTTTGAATATAAGAGAGAAAACTTCTCTTTGGACAAATCTACAGGCTTGTGACCCCATATGCTACTAAGAAGAAGAGTTCCTTCCGACTGTGCGTACTTGCGGTCCCTGTCCGCAGATGATGGTATAGGATTTGGTGTGTGGGGAGGGAATAAGGAGGGATGGGAGGAGGCGGGTCGAGTTCTACCTGCGGCAGATGAGATTCGTGGTGGAGTGAGCACTTGAGCGGTCTGGGGAGTTTCAGGGAGCGTGGTTGGAGTTTGCGAGATATAAGTAGCTTCAAGCGAAACTTGGACATGGGCAAGAAATTCGAGCAGGGATGTGGGTGGATCTTTGGGGTCAACGTCCGCGGACGGGTAGGTGATTTGAGCAATCAAAAGAAGACGTAGTTGTTCATCTAAATGTTTCGTTGAGACTTGATACTTTTCTGCTCGATAAAATCTTCTACGTTACCGAAGAACGCTTGCCGTCTTTCAATACCAGACGAATTAAGCGCGAATAACCAGTCATCTGCAGTACCTGGTTCTGGAGATGCTATGGATGTATCCGGGGCTATCACTTGCAGGGTACATGACTCGAATAGCTCCTCGAAGCTTGGCACAGACATGGCAAAGCCTCGCGGGCCCAAGTCTGAGTAGACTTTTGCTAGATTCGAATTCGAATGAACATTGAATACATTGAACAGGTTCAAAATCTTACTGATATGCTTTATGGAAAAGCTGCCACAGTTACCCTAAGTGCTCAGCGAGCGTTCAGACCTCGAGCTGGTCGACGAGCAATGCAATGAGCGTGGTGACTTGTTTGCGTGTGTAGTGAATAACATGTTTTCCTTCCTCCTGAGCATACATAGTATGTAACATACTATCCGCGTCGACGGTTTCTTGATCATGCAGTTCCCTGCGCCCGAGCTAGTCTCCTCACATAGTCTGCTTCTGATCACAGACCAGCTCCCAGCTCCAGCTGACTTCTTACTGCACCGGTTCCTTCACCTGCACCTGAAGCAGACCAAGACTGCAAAATGCATAGTTCTCGCTGTATCCGACAGTCTCGAGCGCTGGAAGTCAGTAGCCGCAAAAGCAGTGCGTCGAGTTCTCGCTCTTACTAGCCATCGATCTAAATGCCTTACCGTCGCTTCTTCACTGCAGAACGTCAACATCGCTCAGAACGAATCTTTTCAATTCATAGATGTGTTCGATCATTATCCGCCATTAGCAGATCGTGAACAAGGGAATACCAATGAGATCTCTCTGAGGACAATCTACGATCTACTTTCTGTCATGTTGTCAAATTCTCAGGTGGATGGCCAAACCACTTTGGTGATCCTGGATGACATCGCATCGCTGGAATGGCTCGGGTTTTCGCTCCTTGACCTATCCCGGTTTTCGCGTGCTTTAAGAAACTTGTGTGCAAAGGTAAGGCGAATGTTAACATCGAAACAGTTACCGTTTTACAATCAAACATAGATGGATGCAGCATTGGTTGTCCGGCATCACATCGTTACTCCCCCAGAGCCAGATGCGCTCTTGCGGCACTTGCTCCAATTATGCACGTATCACATCGAGGTCAGACCTCTAGCTAGCGGACGAAGCGGCGCAGTGAGTGGAGAGGTAAGTATGTCTCACTCTTGATGCACCAAAACTCACCAAACATCAAGATATGCGTGCATTTGGGACCTAGCGCGAAAGATACGAAGGAACACATCATATCTCGCACTTCAGCGCTGCAGTATCGTTTGACGGAGGCAAGTGCCGTTTTCTTCGAGAAGGGTACAAGTACGGGAGTTCTGTAGGAACTGCGTCGACGGAGGCCGAGATATGAACATATATCTACTTCATCAGATCGCTTACGATCAGGAAGAGTGAAACAGCGATTTGCGGGCAGGGGCCTGTTAACTAAGCGAACCTCCAGGTCAATACAGGAGAAGGAAGGTCTCGCTTGGATTGAAGCAAAGTACGGCTAACTACATATACTCTTCAAAAAATTCCGTAGACTGTCCTGCGAAAACACGACAGTCTTCACCGCCCCCACATACATATTCCACACTATATCTCTGAACGCGACATAATCATCAATAATCGCCTCCTCTATATGTGTGACCAATACAGACACTGTTCGATCGTCCTCAAGGTACAACCGCAGCTTTGTAACAAATGACCGCAGGTCCCGTGCACAAGCCTCAACGAAACCTCGATGAAGATCCCCAACAATCTCCTTCGTTGCCCAGTCTTGCTCCGTAAGGAGTGGGGCCTGCTGCCCAGACGGGAGGGCTACGCAGGTGCTGTTGAATGCTCGCACGCGATCCACCCATTCTCGAAGAGGGTCACAGGGCGGTCTTGCGCAAAGCGAGATGACTTCCTGACAGGCACGTTTCAGATCCTGGTCTATGTCCTATATCGATGTCAGTAAGGATGTGCGATCTGCAAAAGAAGCATTGCTCACATGTCGAGAATCCGATAGGGTATCATGTCCTCGAGGCATTCCTAATGAAGCGAACAGAGCGTCTGGTAGTAAGGCAGTAGTGCGATTTAGAACAGATGCCAAAGTGTCTGATCAAGAAACTCAATAGGACAGTCCAACGGCATGCACAAAATACTCACCTGTTACACCACCTATATCAGTCCTCAGCCCTGCATCTTTCGGGGTATAATCCAAGTTATTCGCAACCTCCTTCAAAATCAAGAGATGGCGAACGAGAAATAGCTGGCCATCTATTGCGCCTGTAGGACTTCTCTGTCCGACCAAGTTCGACGAAGTGACCAGTGATTGACGGCAAAAGCTCACGGCCTCATGTGCAATGTCTTCGAAAATAGCAGGCTGTATGGATTAGCATTCAGCTGAGATATACATAGGAAGTGATCACCTTGACAAAGTCATGCAGTTGAGATAATACCCATACCGTCTTTTGCAGTGTAGGAAACCATGTTTCTTGCTTTTCTAAGGAAGGTAGTTGGAGGAGTCGACTCGCGGTTTCCTTTTCCTTGGTGTCATACTGAGAAACTGGCTTCCGTGCGGCTAATCAGGCTTGTCAAAAGGTGTCTGCAGCAGCAGAATAATGCGCTAACCAACGAGTTTATCAGGATATGCTAGGTCTTCTGCTTTCGGTGTATAATATCGGATTTCAGCCTGAATAACCGATTGCGCTTTGAAGAACAACCGAGTTTGTGCGTCCTGGAGGACCATCTGCAGAAGGTGGCTGATATGCAGTTGCCCTAATCCTTTGGGCTTTGGCTGATCAAAATCAACAATCAAGCTATCTTCATCAGGTGGCTCCTCTGGGAACTCCGCCACATCGAGAACCATTAGGGCTTGCAGTACCGTGCATACTTCGCAGAGAGTCGTGAGGCGGGTCTCATGTAATATTCTGGGGCGCAAGTCATCATAAAGGTAGTCGCACAAGTTCTCGAGATAAGCACTTGATGATCACAAATGAGTAAAGGCATAACAAGTAATGCGTAATGTAACTTACTAGAGCTGATCTTCGCCAGAGCTGAAAAACTCTCGATAGAGATTGAACTCGTCTGTACAGAGCTGTTTCAGATAACTACAACCGGCACTCGTCTGCCTCTATATGAGCGAGGCACCTAATAAAACTGCAGGCAACCCACTAATTCAACTAGTTCAGTGTGTGCTGGATCGAGCCCCCGTATTTCTTCCATCAAGCGTCCCACCAGTAGACCCTTACGTGCTGCAAAATATGCCGAATGACATTCCGACAGCAGAGCGGACAAGTCCTCCGGGTGTGCCTCAGCACGACGCTCTAACTCTCTCAGTAAAGGAGTGAGCTGAGAAGTAACACTGCGGAACCTAGTGTAAAGTAGATGCATCTGCGCTGTTGAGGATATCTGGGAATTGCAATGTCAAGACACAGGGTTGAAGTAGCGCGTAACACGTAAATCACCTGCTCTAACAGTCTTCTGGACACGTCGGCAGTCAGGGCCTTTAGGGACCCGACGAAAAACATCCTAATGAGCGTCATGGCCCTCGTCATGCACTGCTGAAAGCGGAGTAAGTATACCTCGGCTTCTTTGTAATATCGCTGCGAAGTATTCGATCAAGATGACATTTTGACTACTAGCACAGCGACTTACATGAGCTTTTAGATAATCTATGCAGATATCTACACGTTCTACCATGTATAGGAAGTCGGTTTGGAGGACAAGGGATTCTCCAGGATGATTGAGCATGCGTGTCGCGTGTTCTAGTTCTTGGAAGTACTCGAGCCTTGTTCCGATTTCGTCGGTAAGTTCGAGTAGCCTGTCCTAGTGAAGGAGTCATTAGCATTGTAAAATTCCAAGGGCGTGGTTTCTCACTCGTTCCTCTAGTAATCGTTCGCATGCATCCTTCAAATTCTTTCCGCCCTCCTCCACGCTCAGCCAGCCTTCAAGCAGTCCACCCACTTCCTGGTCAACCTCATCTACACGCTCGAGAAGCGTATCGGCTGTGTTCAGGTGTTCGGATACCATCGCGACATGAGCGCGGAAATGCGCGTCCTGGCTATGTGCTACGGACCTATCGATCTGCGCAAACCAGTCGTAGAATTGCTGGGGAGTTTGCACGGGCTGTTTCGGATGCAGCGCATGACTGGCGAACTGGCGAGCGAATCCCGGCACTGGCGTTGAAGGGCGCGAGTCTGATCCGAGCTTCCCTCGCAGATTCGGCGTAGAGGGACGTGACGTCTCGTCTTCGTCGACGCTAAACTTGATTGTGTTCAGCAATGAGCAGCGGAGCAAGAAGTAAGTAAGAATGTACTTTGAGGGGGAGAGGTGTTTTCTCGCTGGCGGCTTTGACCGCCGCGACACTCTTGAGGGCTAAGTCACTGAGAGGTGCTTTGGCTTCCCACTTCTCGATGGTGAGCTGTGGTCTGGATTGTGGTGTTGCTACGGTAGGAATCCCTGGGCGACGGTGGGGTACAGGTGCCTTTGACATGACGCTTCCAGTTGTGAAGGTTGCTCACCAAATGGGATAGAACATGATGAGGTCAATGGACGCAATAATGCCAAGTGCTCCCAACTTAATTGGGATTTGTTTATTTCAGAAGCTGTAGCCAAACCGTAAAAATAACATCTTGATCCTTGACGGAACAGTTTCAAAATCTCTGTAAAACAACATCGTCGTGTATAAACTTATTGCGGCGTCTTGTACCGCGCTCGTCTTTATCTCGCAGGTGAACCTTTAACTCTTTGGAACTCTTCATGGCACTTGAAGTCATACCCACACCTAAATTCAAAAAGCCCTCGCGAGGGAGAACACAAAGGGCCGATGTACCAATCCTCTACCCATTTCTCCAAGTCTCTCAACGCTATACCCATACCCTCTTCTCTTTCATATTCTAATTGCACCGCTCTGTTGGCATTGCATTGCGTTTGGACAAATCCTTGGTTCTCGCTAGGGTTCACAAACGTAGCGTGCGCTCGTTAGTTGTTCATTTCCGACTCGAATCGAGGTCCCATTTCTTGGCTTTACCGCCACAGTCAGCCCGCCGTGACGGCGCCTCTACCTCCCCGATGGGTGTGCAATATAGCCCCACTCAGTTCAATTTCAGTCCCTCATCTGGTCAGTTATATTGTAATAGTTATCATCGTCATCACTACGCCTACTTGTTGTTCCCTGGTTTTCACCGCAAGGCTACTTGTCCGTGTAAGGAATAGGTCAGGAACTGAAGGTGTGGCTTAGACTGAGGCACCCAACTATAGTGCCACTACTTGGCATCGTGTACGTCGAGGGTCCAATTCTAGCTCTCGTTTTCCAATGGATGCCTTCTTGGATATTAGACCAAAAGAAAACTACCGTAACCACTTCCGCTAGAGTAGTATTTGGTGAGTGCATTTATATTCAACAAGCATTCGTCGATTTTTTGTTGAAGTCCAGGGGTGTCGCTGAAGCATGCTTGACAGATTTCGGTCTAATAACAGTCTTAGAGATGGATGAAATCGTTTTCGATATTGTGCACCAGAAGTCATTGGAGCTGAGCTTATCCGGGACCCTGAAAAACCAAGTTTCAAGAGCGATGTCTTTTCTTTTAGTGGTATCATATTCTTGGTGCGCCTTTTGCCCTTTTGTACTTCAATTCTAATCTTTTTCAGATTTTCTAGAAAAAGAACGCCACGCACCAAATTTGCAAGCAGCGATCGAGAAGGCCCTCCCAAGTGCTTCTCCACAACATCCTTGACAAACTATGAAACTTGATTACATGATGCTGGTCTTGGAACCCGGAGGATCGCCCGGGTTCCACGGAAGTTTTCATCACCATGAAATATTTCATAATCCCACGGAACGTGGTAATCTACGGGAAGAGTGGGACGGGCAAGAGCTTGCTCATACACCTCATCGCGGGCCGCGACGTGGTGGAAACAAATCCTGGTTCTTTTTTATGCACCAAAATCCCTGCTCCATTTAAATTGACGATCGGCGAGGAATGCTTCTGTGGGATAGGGGAGGTGGGCATTCTTCCATGACGAAATTTGGGGTCGGAGTGGCTTGATGACCAAGTCTTCAGGGCTCGGTGAGTGCAAGTGCTCTATTGGAGTGCCTGCGGCCGTGGTTGAAAAGACCTTGACTGCCTTCCTACGATGCCTCGATCATGAAGACGGCATCCATCTTCTTATATATTACATGCGCGGAACACGAGCAGTCCGAGCTCTGAAGACCTATTACGAGGTATTTTCGTCAGTCGCCCGTGAAAACAAAGTGCCTACCACTGTCGTAGTCAAGGGTTTGGAAGACTACCGCCCAGTGATGGCAAAATGGTGGGATAGAAACAAGGACCACTTACGAAATATGGGATATATGATATGCCAACTTATTAGCCACCATTGTTTGTGACATCCCTTACAAGATACGAAAACGCTGCCAAATATGAACGTAGCTTCCTCGAGACTCTCATACAGAAATGATCTTGTATTGTTGGAGCATCCTGACCAACTCTATGGGTGAATTGTATTGTCGGATCACTCGTGCACCATATATCTGTCAGCTTGTTTACCAACTTAAAGGTTACTTTGACTTAACTTTATCGTTCACCAAATGAAATGGACATGATCCTATGACGGGGAACGCAATAATGAGTACTCCCTTCTTTATTTCAGAAGCCGTCATTGAAAACTCCTGGGTAAAACAAACAACTAACGAACTGCTATGACGGGTTGATATGACGGGAGGGATATTTACATAAGGTACTACTATGGCTACAATCACGGAAAATATATCATCAACAAGCCTCTCTGCACATATGCTCATGACGGCACATCGGCCCAGGGGGACGGTTCGTTTGGTATAAAGGAGACTGCTGTCTGGCTAGCGAATTCTGCAGCCAAGGGAGGATGGTTGCCCAGTGCATCGGAGATCACTTTCTCTTTATGTGGCGGTTTCGGGTGTAACGTCGCAAATGTAGCCTTTGGTGCTGGCTGTAAAACAAAATCTACAAGATCATCCGGATTTTCTGCCATAAACGAGGCAGCGCTTGGTGGAAGTGCCAAAGGCACCGAAATATCGTTAGAATTTGATGGTGAGGGAGACGGCGAAGAAGGCGGCGGGGACTTAATTGCATCTCGCGAGGAGCTTCGAGAATGTGAAGATGGTTGTTGTACAGGTCGATTCAATACCCTTTCTGTAGAGGGATGTGTACTTCGTAGTTGACCACTTTGACTTTCAATCAACCGCAGTGCTTCCTTGAGTGCATCCTTTTCTAACCGCACTTCTTGTAGTTCTTCCTCAGTCTCGGCGCGTTTAATGCGCTCAGTTGCAACCATCTTGTTTGCCTAGAAAACCTATAAGATCGCCGTATAGCTTGTGACAAAGAGAGGCATACCTCCTCGAAGAGCGCTTGTGATAATGACTCGAGCTCAGCTTCAAGAGCGGCCTTCTCAGCAATTGCTACCTCATGAGTGCGGCGCTCGCGTTCAAGCTGCTCTTGCAGCTCCAGAAGCTCCTTCTCTCTCGAATTTGATACAAGAGTTGGCAAGGAAGGCGATGTTAAATGAACAGTGTGTTGTTGACTCAAAGGAGCGGCAGGGGACTTTAAGCCTGTGTCAAGAAGTACATGACAAACAATTTTTTACGAGACAGAAAGATGAACCATACCATTGTTGAATCTGAATCTGAAGAAACGACCTTCCTGATTGCTCTGGGAGGTCGCAGATGACGACGTCGTAGATTCAGAGGGAGTAGATGGACGAGATGGCTGAGTGCCATTGACGACGACTGTCGGAGCGTTCTTAGGATGGGATGGTGTACCTGGTTCATTCAAAGGGCCGTAATCAATGCTCTTTGCGCGTTCTTCCTCTGATGCACGCTGCATGCTCTGTGCTTCCCGTGCACTCCAGCGCCGCCACCCAACATCTCTCGCATTGCACGGGGTCTCACGTTTAAGAGCTTCCTCAAGCATCTCATTGTTGGACATCATTAGCTGTAAATTGGATTTTGCGACACTCAGTGATGTCTCGAGTTCGGTATGAGTCTTGTAAGCGATCTTGAGCAAGGAGGACTGAAGCGAATCATGGTCGATTCATAACTGCTACAGAGAAGCAGACCTGTCTACGCACTAGCTCTTCCACTCTCTTGATTACACGATCAAGGGCATATCTGAGATCTTCTTCTTGGCCATGGGAGTGAACCCGCCGAGCATCGTGGAGCTCGTCGTCTATGCTGGTAAATATGGTAGAAGTGGGCGAGAGACTAGACTCTTGGACGGATGAACGAATGCTGTGGATATGCGGCTGAACAGTAGGCGATCCAAATGTCAGATTGGATAGCATGAAGGACGACAGCAACGACTCAACTACAAAATCTGGAGACGACAAACTGAGTCTTACTGAAAATTAATTATATATAAATAATGAAAAATAAACTACATACCACTCTTTCCGTCTCTCATCATAGACGGTTTCGCTAAACCCTTCCTAGCTAGGCCCAAAGCTGGGATTTGCAGTGCAATTCGCCACGGTTATGAGAGCCTTGGCACAATCAGATAGCCCTAACATACGATGGTACACCAAATTCGGATGAGGACATTTACCGGACGGCGAACACAGCACAGTGCGTTCCCGATTCTCAGGAAGATTGGTCGTTGTCAACTCGTCTGTCTCACAAAGGAACACGTAAATACGTTGAGTGGTCAGTCTATTATCTGATAGTCTGAAAGGAGAATGATTTCTCTTGATTTGCTCAAAAGTTGAGATGTGGCACTACGTATGATAACCCCGGTCGCCGGTAATAATGGTCATCTTAACTCTCCCGGTGCCGCTATTATGTCTTTCCCCTCTTTTCCCGTATGTTCTGACTTATTTTCATCCGTCCTGTGTCGTTTCTACTTGTTTTTGTCATATGTTCGATTTGAGGCTCACGGTCGACACAGCTATGATGTAGGTCTCTGGGATCGAGCCTCAGAAACCTCCCGGTCTTTCTTTCGCATTCTGTCGCCCAGACTTTCCCACACCCACGGAAGTTTATGCTTCAGGGCAATTAGAAGCTCTGTATGAGAATGCATTTGGAATCACCGATCCCCCGATTTGATATTTCATCTGGGTTTTGATCGACTGTTCCACGCGTTCGTGACGACCGGTCAGTCTCTGGGCCACCTTCTCGCACTGCTCTATCTCGTTTCCCTAGACACATACCTGGCATGCGATATCCTGCGATAATCTATATAAAACCAGTCAATCTCGCACAATGGTCGGACACCGGCGGCCCTCCCTCACCTCATAAGCTTAATAGCCTCGTCCAGCATTCATATCCATTGCTCTCTGTCCTCCTCTTGTCACTTCTCTTCTGTGCCTCTCATCGTACCGCTCTCCGTCCTCCTTAATCTCAATCAATGTCTCGCGGTGCACCCAAACCCCCGCCACCACGCAAACTTACCTTCGCCACCAACAGCGTACGCAATACTACGTTCGCGGAGGATAACAATAAGTTCTACTATGAGATCGTTACTCGCTTCTGGCACCCTCACCTCACAAAAATAAATAAATACGACTACGAGGCTCGCATAGTCAATTGCGTTGCAGAGATTGAAGATCTCCCCAAGAAGGATGTGAAAGTCCGCTTCAACACTCCTGATGCAGAAGGAGAGTGGGTGAGAGCTTGCGACTTTATCAGGAGCGATAGTTTTGGAGGAGTGTAAGTTTTTTCCCTTATTGTAGGCCTTCAGCAATACCTAACGATGAATGACAGTGGTGGTACATTTACCGAGGACAACGGTACCGAGTACCGCTGGAAGACGCACAATCGTCAATTACAGGTGAGCTATTTTTTCCAACTCAAAACTCACGTTTTTCCCTTTTTAATTGACCAAGCTGCAGCTTATTAAGGCAGATGACGAAGATAAGGAACCGGTTGCTGAATATCACCCTTATAAACGACACTTTGGCGTCTGGCGCATGTCATCGCGTGCTTTCCTCGAAGTTAAGCCCGAAGCTTGCGACTCTTTGGATAAGATTATTGGTGATTTCTTTCTCTTACAATCGAGTCATTGGATATCGCTGACCAGGGGTTTCTTCGCCAGTGAGCTATCTTTTGATGGAGAGACGCAGGCGTCAAGCCAAGATCAAAGTCAAGTTAGAGACGAATTAATCTCGAGCCCTTGATCTCTATCCCCTCCATCGCGCAATTACTGCACTTCTCTGTGTCATGCGATTCTGAAGATTAGAAGGCTTTCGGATCCTGATATTAATGGAGCTTCCGCACATGGAAGTCGATGCTTTTGCATTTTTTTTAACCCTCGACCTTGCTAAGAGTTTATTCGTTATAATAATCTTTCTACCTCTATGTATTGCTGCATTTAGAGCTTTCGTTCATCACACTGAGTCAGTCTTCTACCAGTTCAGAAGTGTACACAGTATGTATTTACAACACATTTCCCTCCAGGATTGCAGTGTGGGTGAAGAGGCAAACAGTTGTGAATTCGAAGCCATAGTGGCGCTATCATGTGTCATGGTCAGCCCGACATGACGCCTTTCTGACCATGACACATGGCATCATATACTGATCTCATGAGCAATCTTTGCGACCTCCTTCCCTCTGCCCGTTTGTCAAGTTCCAACGACCTGCAATGGCAGCTAACTTCTCTAGTGTCCCCATCCTTGACTTTTCTCTCATTTCTAATGACGCGACGAAACCAGAATTTATCGCTCAACTCCGACATGCGTTGATCAATGTCGGATTCCTGTATCTCAACAACCATACTGTCTCACAGAGGGTTACCAATGATTTAATCGATTATATCCCCCGCCTCTTTGATCTTCCACAGGATGCCAAGAACAAGATCTTTATGGCGAATTCACCTCATTTCCTGGGGTACTCCAAACTCGGAGCGGAGTTTACCAAAGGCAAGACGGATTACAGAGAGCAATTTGACTTCGCGACGCCTCATGAGACGCAGTGGAAGCCCGGCGCCTCTGAGTTCTTGCGCCTGTGGGGACCTTCCCAGGTGAGAGCTCAGTATTCATGGCCAATCAGATCAAGTTTTGCGAACCGAATCCCCGCAGTGGCCAGATGAGGACCTTATCCCAGGGTTCAAAACCACTATGGAGGAGTACCTCAAACAGGTCCAAACCCTGAGCTACCAATTCATCAGCTTGCTCGCGGAAGCTTTTGGGCTTGGTCCTCATGCACTGGACAAGTTCTACGATAGCGACGAATTGATGCAGCATCGCGGCAAGGTATGTACATAGCAGCATTCAAATGATGAAGATCACTATGTATTCCACAAAGATCGGGATTGACACTCCTCTCTCAGATCGTCAAATACCCCGCGAATGATGGTTCCTTGACTGATCAAGGCGTTGGCCCGCACTACGATGCAGGCTTCCTGACTTTCCTTCTTGTAGCGTCACCGCATCGTGGTCTGCAGGTGCAGAATCTTTCTGGGCAATGGATCGATGTTCCCCCCATCCCAGGAACGTTCGTGGTGAATATAGGGAAGGGTAAGATGGCACGACGATGCATTGTGTAGTTCTGACGTCTCGGCCGTCGTCCAGCACTTGAGTTTGTGACTCGAGGATTAGCGCGAGCCACCTCGCACCGCGTCTTGAGTCCCCCTGTGGGCTCGACTCCTCGCTATTCCGTACCGTTTTTCCAGAATATTAGTCTGCACGCTCGCCTCGCTGATGAAGTCTTGGACTGTGAGTGAACTGGATGAAGTGCCTGGGTTCATGCTTGATGAGTGTTTTGCAGTCCCAGCTGAGATTCTTCAGTTGAAAGAGCTTCGAGGAGATCCGGTTGAGACTGACTGTGCGTGTTCATACTATATGTTTTTTGTGTTGGAAGACTGAAAAGGGCCTGCAGCTGTGAATTTCAGCGAATTTGATCGTGAGCCATCGGGGCAAGTGAACCTCATCGGACGGGTAAAGTGAGTAGTGAGATCTGTTATCTGTAGCGGGGGTTCCTCATGTCCAACAGGAGTCATCCTGATGTTGCGGAACGTCATTACCCAGAACTTTTCGAGCGATACTTCCCAAATGGACTGCCCAAGCAAGTCAGTGCATACTGAGATTGAGAAGATGGGGAAAGATAATAGATCATTGTGCACGTTTACTTTATGGCGTCTTTATGTCAACGTTGCTTGAATAACTACCGGACTAAGAAGTTGAAGCGAAAATAGTTAGGCCGGAGGCGGGTAGACTCGGTTGGTGATACGATGCGATACGAAGATCAGTTTTGTTACGATCTGCTACCGTCAGCAAAACACTAGAAACGTTCGTAGTGGGTTCGCTGGCACGGAGCGGAGGATCACGCTAGAATGGCAGTCTCCACGGATATCAATGCTCCCTAGGGGCACAATTCCTCAGCTCCACTTGTTAGATTTGTCTCCATTTCTTCATCACCAACTGGCACGATGAGCTCGCTGCGTAACCACCGTATTATTATAGCTTCCCTCTTCCTTCCAAACACCGCCATCGTCGGTGAGAGCAATCCACCCACACCCGACATCTATACGCGCGACGTCGGCATCGGCAACACCCAGGATTCGGGTAGTCGTCCCCCCGCTTTCCGCCATACCTCAACACGCTCTATCGGTAGCACCCCCGCACCACTTAAGAGTATCGTTGACGACTTGAAGGTGAGCGAGCACACTGGCAATCACAACCCTCCAATTCACCACTTCACCAGTCCCGAGCCATTACCCCAAACGCTACTCCTCCCTCAGAAAAAGCCAACCCATTCTCTAAATTTGCCTCTCTCGCTTCAACACCCGCAGGCAAGGGCTCCATATCACCCCCCACCCTTCATTCCCTTCCCTCCCTCGTAGACGCGTCCCTCGGTAAAATCCACACAACACGTCCCGACCCACATGCCGTTCGTCTTCAGCGCAAGGAATCCAGGTCCTCCTCCCGACCGAAGTATCCCGCCGTATCCCGTTCCTACTCCTTTTCCTCCAATGGTAATGTCGAGCCCTATTACTTTGCCCCTAACAGTCATTGCAACGGCGGCCTCAAGAATGCCGTCGACAGTGTCAAAGACCGCATGACCAGCAAGCTATGGGTCGGCACACTCGGCAACCCCACAGATGACTTTAGCTCTGACCTCAGGGCTAACATCGACCGCAGGATGTGGGAGATGCATTCCAGTCGCCCTGTCTGGATCCCAGATGCAGAGTTTGAGAGCTGTTATGATGAATTTTGTCATCAGGTGACCTCCCTTGCTTGTCTTTCTTTCTCGCTTTTCTTCGTACTAATAACTCTCACTAGGTTCTTTGGCCTTGTCTCCACTATGCTGTCCCTGACGCCCCGAAAACCAAACTCTTTTTTGAGAGTGCGTCATTCAAGCAGTACGTCGCCGTCAACAAACGCTTCGCAGAGACGATCGAGAATGTGTGGACCGAGGGTGATGTCGGTGAGTCTTCCGTGGAACTAGCTTTTGTTCTTGTCTGACTTCCTCGAAGTCTGGATCAATGATTACCATCTGATGCTTCTCCCGCTCCTCCTTCGGTCGAGTACCCGCATCCCCGCCCTTGCGCGTGCGCCGATTGGGTTCTTCATGCACGTTGCATTTCCGAGTAGTGAGATATTTAGGTGTGTATTGGACGCTGCAACTGGCACGACTTTGCACCACTTCTGACCTCAATGCTAACCTAATCTCTGCAGGTGTCTCAGTGTGCGAGAGGACCTCCTGCGTGGCATGCTTGGCGCGGACCTTGTAGGATTCCAGACGGCAAGCTATGCAAGGCATTTTAGGTGGGTCTTTTGTGTTTTGTGGTTCAAGGCTACTCCATGTTCGATGGAGGCTTTCACTTTCTTTCCTACTGTCCGGTTTCCTTTCTACGCGTCATACGACTCTGTTCATCCTTCCCGTTAATTCTTTCCATTCTCCCCTCGCGGTGTTTTGAAAAGCAAATTTGAGCTAACGCATACGCCGACAGGCAAACTGTATCTCGCATCCTTGCAGTCGAAGCATTACCAAAGGGTATACAGGTGAATTGTTTGTTCATTTAGCGTCTTTTTGCCTACACTTGTCACACCTCACTCTCCCTTCCCTTCCTCTCATTCCTCTTCCCTAGTGCACACCGCTAATACCTTCTTGAAACAGGTTGAATATGGCATCACAGGCGGCTCGCGCGAAGGTCGCGGATGGTTTGTCGACGTGGGTGTATTCCCGATGGGGATCGATGTCAGTGCACTGCGAGAACGGAGACGTGAGCCAGACGTCTCGTATTGGGTGCAGCTCTTGCGGCAGCGCTACGCTGGGATGAAGATTGTTGTGGGGAGGGATAAGCTAGATGAAGTTCAGGTGGGTGTCTTTGCTATGTTTTTGGGGCGGGCTAGGAAGAGAGAACTGGGTTAGAATGAGATTGGTGACATATTTTTGTTCTATCCAGGGCGTCCGCCACAAACTTGAAGCCTTCGAACAATTCTTGAGGAAATATCCCGAGTATCAAGGAAAGGTGACGATTTCTCTAATTTCGTCTTCTACCCCTACACTAATTAATCTATTTTCCTATTTCCCGGCAGGTCATACTCCTCCAAGTAGCTCTCCAAACAACCGAATCTAATGAGCTCGCCGCGGGTGGTGTCTCCGACGTCGTAGCACGCATCAACAGTGCCTTCAGTACGCTCACATACCAACCTATCGTATTCCTGCATACGCAGGAGGTGACGTTCAGCCAGTACCTTGCGCTCTTGACAGTGGCAGATGCGTTTTTGGTGACGAGTTTGAGGGAGGGAATGGCACTGAGGTGAGTGTGGTGCGATGCGTGCTTACGTTTTATTTAGTGCTAATTAAATTTCGCCCATAGGACGCATGAGTTTGTCGAGTGCCAGGAGGGGAGACACAGGCCGTTGATTCTGAGTGAGGTTCGTCATCCTCCGTATTGCATTCTTCATGCTTCCGTCTTGCTGATATGCCCTAGTTCACTGGTTCATATAGCTATAGCGGCTTCCGGTCTTGCATTGCCGTGAACCCGTATGATACGCGTGGGACTGCTAAAGCAATCCATCAAGTGAGTGTCGGGGAGAGCCATAGCAAATAGCAAATGTTGATGTAGTGTCCGACAGGCTCTAACGATGAGTGATGAGGAGGCATTGTCGCGCTGGGAGGTAAGATACCTCTACTCTCCTTATAATCAACGCGTCGATCATAATCTAAACAGGACCTTCATAACCACGTCGTGACACAAACAGCCCAAACATTCGTGATCTCCTTCCTCACGCGCTGCCTCCGCGCCAATATCGAACACACCACCCAAACTGACCTCAATGCCGTCCCTGCACTCAATACTAACCTCCTCCTCCCACGGTACAAACACTCCCCGCGGCGCCTCCTCCTTCTCGACTTCGAGGGCACGCTCTGGCGCCCTGACATGTCACGCGCGGGGCTCCTCGCTCCGTTCACACCTCCAGAGGGTGCGGTGGAGCTCCTGAACAAGTTTGCGGCAAACAAGCGGAACGAGGTGTGGCTGCTCAGTGGGTTACCGATCAAGAGCCTTGAACAAGTCGCCGCCAGGGCGCCGGGCGTAGGGATGGTCGCAGAGAATGGTTGCTTTGTGAGGGTTCCTGGGCGTGCGACTGGTGACAAGGCAGGGGCATGGATTACTATGGTGGCAAATTTGAATTTGACGTGGAAGCCACTTTGTGTGGAGATTTTGAATTATGTGCGTGTTTTCGTGAGATATCAGCCACCGGGAACTGACCCGCATTCGCTCGTGCGTGGGGTATGTGTAGTTCACAGAACGCACGCCTGGCTCGTTCGTTCAAGAGCGCGAGGCATCTGTTGTGTGGCGATTCTGGACTGGCCCCACGGATGACTGCTCAGATCGCCAGTGGGCACGACGTCAGGCTGCGGAGGCGCAGAACCATATCTTTGACAGGTACGTGTGCATCCATCCCAATCCCCTCTCGTACCTCTTCCCCACGCTGACTGGTGTCTTTACTTTTTTCCCAGTCTCGGCGAGCGTTACGGGTTGCGCATCATCCCAGGCGCCAACTCCTTCCTCGTCCTCCCGAACAACATCTCCCGATCCACAGCAGTTGGTGCGATTTTGCACCCGGGCGGGCCGGCGCACTCGCCACGCTCCTCAATACCCGATCTTGATGTGCCTGTGAACGGAAGCGTGGGCCGGGAAACGGGCTTTGTGTTTGCGGTGGGTGGGGACGAGAAGTTATTGAGGAGACTCAATGAGCTGGACAATGCCGAGACGGTATCGACCAGCGGGAAGGGGACGGATGCAAAGTGGAAACTGGATGCTGGCGACGTGGGAGAAGTGATGTGGACGTTTGCGAATTGTCCATAGAGGAAATTGGTGCAACCCCCACCCCCGAATGGTGAGAATATTAGATATGTTTTGCTTGCTCTATAGTGCTTTCTAGAAGATGTAGTTCCTAGTGTAATTGTCTGTGTACTTGGCAATAGAATGTGTGTCCAACTCGGTACTTTCAGCGTGCTCTCAGTCCCTTACAAGCAGGTCTGGTAGGCGAGATAAGAGTCCGACATGCGAACATATATTGTACGGAATTTCAACCAAGATAATGCTAGTGGAGACTAAGGGATAGGTGAACAAGATATACAATGGACCAGGAAAGTAACGACATCAGTGAACATGCAATGGGGTTTATAGTTGATGTATGAGCGTTAAGGCGGGGAAACAAGGCATCTCAAGTAAATCTAAAGCTGCTCAAGTCTGCCTCCTCCGCCCAACGGGGTTGAGATGTAAAAGCATTGCGTACAGGTGAATGAAATAGAAATGAAGCATATGATACACTAACGCGAGGCCCTCCGCATGACGCAGTGTTAAAATGTTAGCCAGGTGTGTGGAATTGCGAACGATAATTTGAGTCGTCGGTTGTGAGACCTCCGGTACAGGTGGATCCTCATGCTGAGGTGTAGAAGTCGACTCAATGAAGGCAGGATCAGGATCCACCGCAGTGCCATCTGTAGGGAGTCAACTCGAGTCGGCAACACGGGTCCAAGCAGATTCAGGGGGCGTGGACGGAGGCGGGACATTTTCTTCGTCACTGTCCTCATCAATAGAGGGCTCACCCTTGTCGTCCTTAGCAATCTCCTCCTCGATGAGGAGAACTGAACTGGGCACGGGGGACGAAATCTCGTCCTTCTTGTCAGCCTCGGTCTTGTCTTTGTCCTTGACTTCCTGATCCTGGAGCTGCTGTCTGAGCTTAGCGAGCTCGAGCTCTTTCTTCTCAAGCTCAGCTTTCTCCTTCTCCTTTTCCAGGAGTTCCTTACGCCGCTTCTCGCGCTAGGTGCAATATGTTAGTTCGGGACGATAAAAAGAGAACGAGTGATGTCCAGCGACGTCCATTACATCCTAAATACTCACATCCTGTTTTTCCTTGAGTTCACGAGCCTCCTTTTCCTTGCGTAAACGTTCCCTAAGTTCCCTCTCGCTGATGACCCAAGCGGCAGCTCCGTTGGCAGCGGCCTCTGGTTGCGATTTATTCTTGAGTAGATCTACAGTCGCGGGAAAAGGTATCAGCAAGTGCTTTCACCTCACTCACCACCACGCCCATATTACACCAAGTAAAGCACGATGGAAAGGAACATCAAAGCACGTGGGGCAGCAAATCCGAAAATACTCACAACCTTGCAGCGCCGCAACACTAAACTCGTCATCTGGAATCGCGTCCGCAAACATCTTCGCGAGCTGGGCGAGCCTGACACCATCCAAAGGTTTGGCAGAGTGCTGGCATGCACTCAGGTGCTCCTCGACAGGAGGCGGCAAGTATGCTTGGTTCTTGGCACCAAAGACATCCCGGGGAGGTTTCTGGGGCGAAGAATCTTTGGAGGACGCTAAAGACGATGTTGATGACGAGAACGACGGGGAAAGCGACCACAGCGTTGACGACTGCGAAGATGGCGTGGGCGACTGCGGTGCAGGAGTCGTGGGTAGTTCAATGCCCTCGATATCCCCTTCAATGACTTCATTGTCTTGATCGGTGGATGGGAAGAAGTTGCGGAACAGTGCCTCCGCTTGCCACTTCGAAGCGTTCTTAAACTCCACCCAAACGTCCATACGACCTGGACGAGAAAGCGCGGGGTCGAGACGCTCCAAATGATTTGTCGTGCTATAGGCACAACGTGAAGGCGTAATCTCAACTCAAAGTAGATGCCAGACTTACGCGAAGAGGATGCGACCTTCGGCAGCGGCCACGCCATCCAAGGCGTTCAGGAGACCACTCAGGCTCAACGTGTTCACATCGGAAATGTGTTCCTTGTGGCGTCTGTGCCTCGAGCTACTGGGGGCCGGCTGTTCCTGAGGACCGTTGGCCTCATCTGAGTTATTGGCTGACGAGTCTGGCGTGCCATTGGAGCTCTTATCGCGCGTGACGCTGCGCGTGAACGCCGCATCGAGATCTTCGAGAAGCACGATGCAGCGGGCCGGAACACGACCCATCAAAGTGGTCAATGTGCTGTCGCTGATCCATGAAGACGACAAAGACACGACATAGATGTCGAGCATAAGTTCGCCTGCGATAGCATGGATTAAGGAGCTCTTTCCAGAGCCAGGAACACCATGGAGCAAGTAACCACGGCGGAATGGAATTCCGCGATCAGCGTACCACTGTGGAGTGGTGAGCAATAAAACGTGGGATTCATAGAAAGTCAAAAATACCTTCTCAGACTTCAAAAAGTCGCGAGTATCGTTGAGAAGCATCTCCTTTACACCAGGGTTGAGAACGATTGACGACATAGGGCGCTTATGGCGAGAGTCCGTCCAGCGCCAGCTACCATGCGAGTCGGCAAAGTAGATCTGGATACGGTGTATTGCTTCTGCTTCATACTCCTTCTTTGCCTGCAGGACGAGTTGCTTGAGAATGGTGTTATTCCTTGCAACAACGCTGTGATGAACCGAACGTCAACCATGAGGCTAAGAAGAGGGGAAATTTGAAATATCACCTTATTGATAATACTTCACAGCCAGTATCCGTCTTTTTACTACGCCGGACCCTAAGCCAGTGGCCCTTGTAGTAAATAGTGTGCGTGGTGTCGAATGTCGGCTGGAATACAACACGTGTCTTGACTTTACCGGGGGGCGAGTCTTCATCACCGTCATCCTCCTCCTCGTCACAGAATGAATTGTCTGCCTGACGAGAGCCTGAGAAACCGGGTGTTGTGGTACGAGTAGTCGTGTCGAACTCTCTGGAGCGCTGCCACTCAGGGCGACGTGAGAGCCACAACATGAGCCAGTCATAAGGATAATCCTCCTCAGAGAAATGTGCAGTGAGGAAGAATGCTGTATCAGGCAGTGTCAGTGAGAGACTAGGGCGCAATTTGACCAACTTACAATTGAGGAAATGAGACCTTTTGGACGGTGGTCAGCGAGAGATGTGGATGAGAGATGAGTGAGAACATACCAAGCTGAGCTAGAGGCTCTCCTAGCTGTCTCAACAGTTCCTCCCAAGACGACGAGTTTCATACCGTCAATGACTGAGGAGCCTCCTGCGCCGCCGACGAGGGGTTGCACGAGCGACTTGAGAGCGTCCATGGTGGTGGTAATGTCTCAAAGTGAGTGGACAAGCCAATGCTGTGATGAAGGACACTTTGGAGAGTAGGTATGTAGGACGAGATGGTGGTGGTGGGAGTATGAGAGCAAGAGTACAATAAACGAGCGCTGGTAAGTACCAACTAAGCTGTGTTCTGGAGCAATGCAGTTATAACTAGCGGTCTAGACTGTAGGGCCTAGAGAATAAACAAAATCTATCTGGAAACAAGCTGTGGGACTGCAAGCTCGCTCCCGTTTCTGACTCTGCAACAATGAGGAATCAAGTCAAGCCGCGTCAGCACCTCGTGGGTACATTTCTATACTCCCATCTGTTAAGCGCCTCGCTAAGAGTCGCCAATAATGCACAGCATGTTGGACAAGGTGTACTAATATACATGCACACTGTAACTTGGAGCAAGAATCGCTTTCCGCCCCACCTCATGACACAGCCAAGTATAATCCCTCTACAGCAACATTCGCCTGCCATATCCCCAACACTCGAACAATTCTGAGCATCATCGGTGCCGGCAAAACCAGCACATACGATACAGGAACCGCTACCACAAGAGGTATCGTCAGAAACAGGGTGATGCTTGGTTTGACGACCAGGAAATAAAATAATGCCTGATAAGAAGTCCAGTCTGTAAACTATAAATGGGGCCGAATAACGGATGTAAGGGGGACTTGATCTTAATGAAACCAAAAAGACTGGACACACCATGGCATATGTGTTTTTGTAGAATGAGAATTCGTGATATGTCAACCCCGGCTCTACCTCAGAGTCAGAGGACCGCGCCCGCTGGAAAATTGGTCGAGGCGGATAGGGAGGGGGGTAAGCAAGAGGGCCATGAAACGTCGTTTGGAGAGCGAGCTGAGATAAATTCAGTTTGAAAGTCAGTCGAAAATCAAGGGATGGAAGCGATACGCGCTTACTTCACCCCTCGCAAATGCCCTTGCACCGAGCAAACCCAGAAAGCAAAGGAGAGCGCCCAAGGGCAACGCAATTAATAATGTCGTACCCGTCTGTAAGGGTGGATCAGAACGCCGAGAACCGGATAGAGCAGCGAATAGAACACAACACACTGACCACCGTAAATACAAAAAGATAAACCCAAACAATAAGGGCGTATGGAAAGTTAAGCACTAGCAAATGGAACACGGCTGCATGATATGCTCTGCGAGTCATAGGCCGGAAGTAACGGGACCACCTTCCAGAACGTGATTCTATTGGAGCAGCGGAATGTTGACTCTGGCGGCTATCGTGCGCGAACGTGTCGTCGCGCCCATCTGCGAGGACTTCATGTATGTCCACATCATCAGACTCATCGGCTGATTCAAACTGGAGCAGGGAAAGTATCGTTTGCGCTAGGGAGGGCGCGCATGAAGTTGAGGAAATGATTGTGCTCGACTGCGAATACGACCTCGGGCGTACTGACGAACGCCGGGCGGACTCTGGAAGAGCATCACTCAATAACGGAGTATGCTCTGTGATATCTTCAGTGCGAGGAAAGGAGTGGGCTTGGCCTAGAAAGTGAGGAGCTACAGGTCCTGTTGAATGACTCAGGCCCGGATCTGAAGGCGCTGGTAAGCGATGCCTCCGTTGATAGCGGGTTATACGCGAACGGCGTTCTCGTGATGGATAAGGCGGTGGGGGATCATCAGCTGTAACTGATAGAGTAGAATCTGTTACAGGGTCGGCGCCCGGAGGAGGTACGGACGCTTCAGTAGTGGACATGGTGGTGGATTATGTCCTGCACGTGATGTAGTATTAAGGCTTCGTGATCAGGCTTAGGTAATTTATTGCTCCTTCAAAACAGATCGGGGAAATCCGTTCTATTCGGACATAAATTTTAAAATACATAAAATCTATTATTCACGGAGTATCTCGCGTCTCATTGCAACTTCAAGGCATTCCTAGCCGATCACCAACAACCGACCAGGTACATGGTCTATTTTTTAATTGACAGCTGTTTGTGGGTGTACAATGACAGACATGGGTTTTTTTATTTATTTTTATTTTGGAAAATAAAAAAATGGTAAACGAAAGAGAAAAAGATGCAACTATTTATTGCTTCGAACTTGGAGAAGCGACTTGTTTAAGTACTAGCGAGGGCTTGGGCTGGGCGCAACTGATTCAGAAGGGATCGTCATTAAATACTGTCACCTGTCAGAACTCTGGATAAGTGGGGTTTCCAGAAGCGGCGGTCGGGCATGCCGAATAAAATAATTATGTAAAATAAATTACTCATAGAACGTTGTTTTTGCTTGTACCGACTCGGACTTCCCACCTCCGCTAGTATTGTTGCATCAACCCGCTCTTTGCTTTCTTCCTTACTGTTTTCTTCCTTCTTCCTTTCTTCACAGTCCATTCCTCCCTGTGAAACATGGGTTGCGTACAATCAACTGGCGTCGACAGTGAAGCCAAGGCTCGTGCGTACTCTTTCTCTTCTCCGAACAACCTCCCTTTCTCATCATCAATGGTAGGCAATGATGAGATCGAAAATCAACTCAAGCGAGATAGGATGATGGCCAAGAATGAGATCAAAATGTTGCTGCTAGGAGCCGGAGAGTCAGGAAAGGTCAGTCCGACCTCGTAGTGGCCACTGAAACAAACGTTGATCGCACTCCCAGTCCACCGTCCTCAAGCAAATGAAACTCATTCATCATGGCGGCTACAACGACTCCGAACGGGATTCATACAAAGAAATTATCTACTCCAACACCATCCAGTCCATGCGGTATGTACCAGTTTTCTAAACCCTAATTGTATGGAATGTGACCCTAAAGGGTCGTCTAGCGCTATACTCGAGGCTATGCCTCAACTGGACATCTCTCTATCACCACAAAATGATGCCCGTCGCGCCGTCATTCTTGCGCTTCCTGGTCAGATTGAGGGCGACGTTCTTCCCAGAGATGTTGCCGACTCTATTCGGGGACTTTGGCGAGACATGGGTGTAAAGGAGGCCGTCCGTCGATCGCGCGAGTTCCAGTTGAACGATTCTGCCGTCTACTACTTCAATGCAATTGACCGCATGTGCGCTCCTGGGTATATGCCAACAGATCAGGATATCTTGCGGAGTCGAGTCAAGACAACGGGTATCACCGAGACCACATTCAAGGTCGGCGAACTAACGTACAAGCTGTTTGATGTCGGAGGTCAGCGAAGTGAACGTAAAAAGTGGATTCACTGCTTCGAGAATGTCACCGCACTGGTATTTCTCGTGTCCCTGAGCGAGTACGATCAGATGTTGTACGAAGATGAGAGTGTCGTAAGTTCAAACATTCCATACTTCTTGTATCTCCCTTGATTGACCGCACCCGCAGAACCGCATGCAAGAAGCGTTGACACTCTTCGATTCGATATGTAATTCGCGGTGGTTTGTCAAGACATCTATCGTAAGTCTTCTTCCTAGCTTTGTTACTGTCACTATCAAAGATTTAACCACCGCGCAGATTTTGTTCTTGAACAAAATTGACCTGTTCGCAGAGAAACTCCCACATTCACCACTTGGCGACTACTTCCCAGACTACACTGGCGGTGACAACTATGACGCCGCTTGTGACTATTTGCTTCACCGTTTCGTTGCGCTGAACCAGAACGCGGCAACCAAGCAAATATATGCCCATTATACTTGCGCAACAGATACCCAACAAATCAGGTGTAAGTATTTAATTCCCCGTTATATC
This sequence comes from Rhizopogon roseolus, assembly GCA_930272055.1. Lineage (NCBI taxonomy): Eukaryota > Fungi > Basidiomycota > Agaricomycetes > Boletales > Rhizopogonaceae > Rhizopogon > Rhizopogon roseolus. Next base: position 55,231 of record CAKNEV010000124.1, read on the forward strand.
CATGCGTGCTAACCCTGCCATCAATGATAGTTGTCCTGAGCGCTATTCAGGACATCCTACTGCAAATCCATCTTCGTGAGTGTGGTCTGCTGTGATGGCCACCGTCCTGCCCTTCTTCTATTGGTCTCCGTTTATCCCATGCATTATCTGGTCCCCATATACGTATTTCTCTCCACCAGCTTTCATCGCATCAGACATTCACACCCTCCATATTAACTATATCTCGACGTCTATGCATGTTCCGCTCGCTCTTCTAAACACTGCAAGAGAACTTATTTCATTGTGCCCACCTTCCCTTCCCTCATTTCCTTCTACCAAGGTAGAGTGACTAAAACTTAGAATACCCTTTTTACGATCCGTATGTAATGGAGAACTTATCTTGATCGCTCGTTAATATTTTTGCTATTGAAATTTCACGGTTTAGGCAGTGCTTATATTCTGGGATGTGAATAAAAATGATGAATGATGCGAAACTATTATTATAAGACAGATTGAGCACATGGCTAAGTATCAGCCTATTACCACGGGTCATCTTAATAGAGCGATTGTCTCTGGTCCAATGACCACGGCTGCGGAGCCAAGTATAGATAGTCGTCATGGGATGCGCGTCTCGCTAATAGCTTTCTGGCAGCGCCGCAAAATCCTTGTCAAATGGAGTAAACTGAATGAGGTCAGAGTTATCATAAGCACGTTCCACGAGGTTGCCAAATAGGCGTTGTGAGTCCGAATCACCAGACTGGCGTGTTGCAAAGATCTGACAGCATTTTAGCGCATTTTGATCATATCGGATCATCCTTTTCCTGTTGTCGCGGTTTGCTGTCAGCGCCAAGTATGGATGAGTAAGCCGGCGGCTGGCAAATGATACTAGGACCCCATTCCAACTCTTGTGCTGGCATTATTTCAAAAAGGGTATTCATGCAAAAAATCTGGGAAAAGCGATAGAGCTGACAGAACAACGATTATGACAGAAATAATATGCCGAAGATAGAGTTTGAACGAAAAGCTATAGGTTAGCGAGACTAGCAACTGAGGCAGGCATATCCGTAACGCGTCCAACAATATTGTAGCGTTTCCTATGTTGTCAGAAATGAAGACAAGCACGCTAAGACACGTTGGTCTAATCGGGGGCAGTTCGGGAACGTACTGGAAGAATGAGAACCAATCGTCGAGGACCTTCCTCTCGTTCTCTGGGAGACCGCTGTAGTCTGGTACAGCGTCCTCCGGGTTCAAACTGGACATTCCAAGTCCCTTTGAGCCATCCTTCCCGGCAAATATATTGTATGATTTTCCGGGACCGTACACGTCGCTTTTACGTGTGACGTCAAACACCATGCCTACAAAAAGATGAGCAGCAGTGATTATCATATATGAGGACGCACCTTTAATAGAGACATAAATGGGCTTCGAAGGATCGGAGCCGTCAAACCCCTTGAGCTGTTCAAGGGTGAAGGGATCGTCCTTCGGGGGTTCGAGGTCGTCTCTGGGTGGTTGCATGATTGTTTTGAGAGACTTCTTCTCCTCTGGTTGGGAGTCTACCTGAGGAGGCCGAGCAGATGGAGATAGAGAGTATTTGAGTAAGAGAAATAGAAGGGGCAAGCCCAACACAAATCCATAAGTTACCACTGATAACATGATCCCAGCCTCATACCCGCGGCAAAGTGTCGGCTCTCCGCTGTTTACCTGCGGAGCTTCAATGTCGTCGGATTTGGGCGCCGCGCCACCGCTGGTGGACTTCAAGTTGCTGCTGCCCTTTCTTCTCGTTCTGTTACAGCACTTTTGTGCAGCATGGATCGCATGTGCTTTGACCATGGTAGTCAAAGCCACAATCTCATCGATATAAAGGTAGGTCGACACAGTGGCACATTCAGGTCTCTATCGTCCTCTGTCAGTCATGCTTCCTCCTTTCTCCGTTCCAGTCTATGAACCACTTCCCTACGCTCTCTCAGGTCTCACCTTTCTACAATTACCTCCACACACCCAACGTTACTTGGTCGCCACAAAGCTGGTACCCCCTCATGCCCGCGACCTGAATTCTATTCAGGATGAATTCTCAAGAATATCTATAGCTCTCTTCAGGAGCCTCAAAGGGACTGACATAGCCCTTGTGGAGAAGCGGCATGAGACAGTCGCCATGTCCCGCGAATACGAAGCAGGCTTGTCCCACTCTGCAGACTGCTACGCAGCAGCGGATGAATCTCGCCTTCGGGAAGTCCTCGGGAACCTGCTACCAGAGCGAGAGGGCCTCTTCAATGACTACATGATCAAATTCGACGCCCTTGTCTGGCTAGATCAACAAGGACGCAAACATTACACTCCTGAGGATTGGCAGAGGCACAGGGACGCCCGTCTAGAACCTATTATTGACTATACAAGCCGTGCCCTTGTTGCACTGGATGAGTCTGTCACAAAGCGTACCATGACTACCGGATATACGTCGAGGCCGCCTCACTCACCATGTCCCTCATCATTCCATCCGCCTTGCACAGCGACAACCCGCGCACGCGCCAATACACACACTAGTCGCGCTGGCCCGCAAGGTCCTGATTCCGATGGGGAGTGGCCCAGGGGTCGGAGGTTGAGCTGTATATAAAGAACTCACTGGACACATAATTCATTACACGCTCGTTGTCAATTGACTCAAACCTTATATACATACAAGTCCTTGTTGATCGCACAGCATGTCCGTACAGCATTGTAATTGCTATCTTTCCGGTGGGTTGGAAGTGTTACGCATTGTCCGTAAGCATTTGCGTCGAAGATCCAATTACCTCCCTTGCTTCTTAATCGATAATCCCTGATCGACCTTGTCAGCGGTAAATCTTGATTAATACGTCAGAAACCAAGAACCCTCCCTCCCTATCACTACTTATAATTACTCGCAAAGTTAAAAAGCTTCCCTATTGGATGACAGGCTCCGTGCGTAGAAACTGGTCATAAATTCAAGGGCATGTGCAGACTAAATGGAGGGTATCCGAAGTAATACAGTACAAAAAGTATTCAGAACGAGAGGAGGCCCTGTAAGGCGAACTATTGGGAGAGTCGACTAGATTATGGGGATAGAAGATAAAGAAAACACTATACAATAATAACAACGGCTCCTGAAAGCGAAACATGATGCGTAAACTAGCGGAGGGGCGAAATGTGTGAGCAAATGATGATGGAGTAGAGGTGGGTGGCTGTCGCATTCATGGGGCACCCCGGATGTGTGCAGGGAGCGAACAGTTGGGTGGCAAGGGAGTAGAAATATTGACCGAGTGACAGGCCTCAGTTACCCGCTTCCGCAGATCGTCACATTTGCTTTGCAACACTGATAACTCTGGTCAGTTCAGTAACAGTGCTGGGGGCCTACACCACAGACCTGGGCAAGGCCACAACGAATTCATCACGTCAAGAGGCACTACGACTTCTTTGGCAATTTCCAGAGCTTCAGTCAGGGTCTTGTCATCCTCCCACAAAGAGAGACATCTACGAGAATAACCATCACATTTAGCATGTGAAAAAAGGGGCGGGTTGGACTCACATCGCGACTTGGCTTGCAAACCAAGTCACCTGGAATGGTTGCCTAGTGAACAGATCGCCATCTTGTTCACCGAGATGGTGGATTGACATCTTCACTCTGCGAATGAAATGGCCTTGATAATAAACTACCGCCAGGAATTCATAATCAATTGGCACATTCTGCATCTAGGATCACTTACGCCATTGCTCAGCCAGCTTACGGTTGAACTGAGGTAGATTTCCAGAATCTGCATGAACACTAGATGTGCCACAATCAGTCCCTCTCAAAAACCTACCACAATGGAGACTCACGCTCGCAGAATATGAGTAATCATAATCTGTGTGCTGCGGAACAAAATATTCCATCTACGGTCACGACAGAGACAAAAAGAGATGAAGGGGACGTACTTGTACATGTACTCCCGACTCATGTACAACAATGCCATATCGAGGTTGCAAGTGTGAGTATCCAAGGCATCCTGGATCTCAAGGGTCTCCGACCAGGCCTGAAGCGCAAGTTCAGCTGTCTCTGTGCTGTTAAAAACATTTTTTCGTAGACGAGTGGTGCAGAAATTCCAAAGGAGCATGCTGCGGCAATAAAGTGCCCATATCGAGTCCTTCGGAGATTGCGTCTTGTGCTCGTTGGGTCCTTGTTCTGATACCTCCCCTGGGAACAATAACCGGAACTGCACAATTGTCAGCATGGGGGAAGTGCACAGCCAATGAATTATATACTAACGTTGGAAGGGTCGGTCAGGAAAAGATCACTTGGCTCTTTCTGGGATGCAATGCAATGTGACGTGTACCTAGCCACGAGGTTAAGGGCGCTCCAGCATATTCTCCTGCAAGCTTCCTTGTGCATCTCTTCAGGAGTCCACGAGGGATCCCAAGGTGGCGTGAAAGACCACGAGGATGAAAAGTGATCGGTGGCTATGGAGGAGTTAGGTGGAATGGGGATACAATCGCACTTGCGAGATAGGGAACGACCATTCTTGGACATTGGGTCAAATGAACGGCGTCTATGAGTAACGGGTACAGCATTGGGAGCGAATGTCGAAACATCTGGCTCATTGCCGTCTAGGAATGTCAAGCCCAATTGGCGGACAATTCCGTCGAGATAAGCTAGAGAGCGTCTCGCACGCTCGGGAGTATAGAGTGGGTGTGAAGAGGACTCGTACACAGCGATGATCTAGATAAAACGTCAGTAAAAACTGAAGAAGACTAGATGCACACGAACAAGAGCAGCCTTCGCAAGGGTCATGTCTATCCATTGAGAATTCCATGACGCTTCCAGCCAAGCCTGAGCCTTATCACGAAGCCAAATGGCGCGTTCGCGACCTGCAGAACCCAGTTCGATCTCACTTGATTTCATTAGGGTCGCTAAAGCTAACCCCGCAAAAACAAGTGAAGGTTGCATAAGCGATCGGTCCTCGGGATTATACAGACTTCGGACAAAGTCCGGGACATTCACGAAGGATAACCAGTAGCCGCTAGCCGTGAACCTTGACAAAATATTAAATTAAACCAATTGAGTAGTCGGGCGATGACATACAGGGTTGAGAGATCTGATGCTATATCCTTCAAACTAGGAAATAAGACGGTCATTTAAATTAGTGATTCGTGCTCTTGATAATGTAAATGACGTACGACTGATCCCGAGTAGCAGAATAGCTCATAACTAAATTATCCCACCATTCCTTGCGATTGTACTGTATGGAAGGCGTTGACGGAATGCGGTATTTATCTAGTTGATGCTGGTGGGTAATTCAGTCAATATCATTTCGAACAGCACAACAACGTAAACGGACCGGATAACTATCGTCCGACGCTGCACGCGAGTGCATAGACGAAGAGAATTCAGCACCAGTCGGTGAAAGTGAGGGTTGGAGTCTAATTCGATCCCTATCAGACCGCAAAGCTGCAGCAGTGGCAATTCCACGAGGTTCCCGTGCCACTGAAAGATCTTGAACATCGTCGTTCCTACCGCCAGCGCGTTTTCGCTTGGACGGGACGGAAGGGGGGGTTGAGCCATCGGCCGGACGTTTCTTACACGAGCGCTGACGAGTCCCTGGCCTCTTGTCAGGCCCTCGTCGTTTAGGTGCTGCATCGTATTGGCATTCATTTGAACGGCGAACGCAATTATGACAAATTGGTCTTGTGGAGTCACACCGAATTTTCCTCGCACGACTTAGCAGCCACGTGAATCAACAGCCTGAAGGGGCATACCAACAATTCAACATACCATTGCCGACAAGCTATCACCTGATTCGAAATCTCCCTGGAAGAGGCATCCTGAGATGTAGATGCTGCTGGTTGAGGATGGGGTTGAGGGGTTGACTCTGACCTTGGTACAGGGGATCTCTGAGAGTTGTCTTGAGGTTGTGGTACAGAGGGTTGTGCTGAGCCACCACCTGAGGAGTAAGAATGATGGTGCAAGTCCTCGGTAGAATACCTTCGATGGGGGGGCCCTTGATATGAAAGATTTATTGCGCTGCCGTGAGCCGTGGGAGGGGGAAGACGAGTGTTAGGGTAGGCATGCGGTGGGATGTCGAGACCAAGGTGATTTCTTGTCGGGAGAGAATAGTCGGAATGATAGGAATTGTGATGGTGAATATTAGAATTCGGATTCAGATCAAGAGGTGTTTCGAGAATATGATGATGATGTTGGTGGTTGGGGGTGGCGAGATTGATGTTGGTAAAATCGAACTGGGATGCTAGGATACCTGCTGCATGCTGTATATCAAGTTGATCTTGATGATAGCGGACTTTATTGTGGACAACATGTGAAATGGCGATTAACGTTGTTTCGAAAAGACTACGAGTTTTGATAGGACTTACTACTGTCTCCGTGCGGCTGTGGAAAATGGGCACTGAAGATGGGGGAATGTAGGCCGGAGCCATCCTCACTGGACTGAGGACCGTCCTCCATCATCATGCCTTGGGGGAAGGGAGTGTAGATATCGCTGTCTGTGCTGATGACCATAAGTAAGACAAAGAAGGGGGGTAATATGAGAAATTTGAATCAGAAATAAGGAAAACAGGTGAGTGGTAATGCGGCACTGGTTTTCGACGTCTGCCACGCGAGATTGGAATTTCTTGAGGGGAGAAAGAGTTGGGTGCTGACCAAATCCGGTAAACTCAAGACCCACAAGACTCCGTGAACCTTGCTTTCGTTTTTTACATATTCAACTAGCAGCCGAAGATCAGAAAGTCCGTCAAAAGAAATAATACACAATCTTTTCAAATTTATTCAATCTCCATCCGATGTAATGTTCTCTATCATCATTATCGGGCGTAACTTGCTCTTTTCCATCAAACTCATACCCACACGCGAATTCGGGGCCGTTCTGATTTCCTCAGCACCGTGTACGCGTGCCTGGTAGTCAGGTGTTCCGAACAAAACTCTAATTCTTTTCCTCCATATCTCTTACATAAACGAGAATCTACTCAATCTATTAGTACAAAGTTACTTTACCACATCCGATCATCTTCTCATCAGAATTTGACTTTATCCCGCTCGAGTTAATGCATTTCATTGGTTGATTTCCTTCCCCAAGGGTTTACAAGAAGAACAACACCGTGTTAGTCCATTGTTGAAAGAAAGAGAAAACAAGTAGGCTGCAATGCAAGCCACAGTCGCCTTCCCCACACTATGTGATCTGCTTGCGGTCAAACCCTCTTCAAATTAGCCTTGTGAACTTGTCAACACAGTTCACACTGTGTGGAGCGGTATCTACCTCCTCACAGGTAGGCTATTCACGACGAGGAACGACAGCGATGCTTTTGACGAATGCCGTGAGTGCCGTGCTGTACCAAGTGGTTCCTGTGGTGCCTTCCCCAATCAGCTCAGTCGGCTAACTCACTTTATAGACGTGGCATTATCAGACATTCGTTCGTTATTCCAGGTTAATCCCTGCGGGAAGTTCAGCCATTCCATATTCGATATCCACTCCATAACATATCCAGAGTGTGAACTTTATGTTCCGCTTCTGTTCGCTCGATGCTATCAATTTCCAACGACCATCTACTCATTTCACCCCTCTCTGATGGGCGCGGCGGCCGACCCTGCAAAGCTTTCTTTCTGCAACTCGTCATTCATGCCCCGAAAGGTTGTAATAATGGAAGGATAATCTTCAGTATTAATCCGCATATGTTGTCCGAATACTTGTAGAAATCTTATAATTTCGCGCAATCCCCTTGGAAATTTCTAATTCATCGCAAAATTGCTATAAATGGTAAGTATGCTATTCAGCCAGCAGAGCCAACGGAACAGTCTACTTCATCCATGTTCAGTTACTTGTTCTCTTGTTGTATTCGTCAGCGCAGGCGCGACCTAGTGTGTTTCTACGAATGCCTCAAAGAGAGTCGACCACCTAACTATTCAGTAGACCATTCCTGATGAACGCACCTATCTAATTCCAGCCACCACAACAAGTGAGACTCCTACGCAAGTCGCACATTTACTCCCCCAGTATGCCCATCTTAAAGTTTACTCAGACCTCAGCTCCGGGTGGTTGATCATCAAAAGCTCAAAGAGCGATTGGGTACCGTCGTGCGGGCAAAAGAAGGGTGTGTCTCTACAATCGTTTGTCTATTGCACAGTCCTTGACGTGTACGTATAGAAAAATGGTCAATGTGAATGTCGCTTTCCCATTCAATCTTCACAAGCAGCCTTTTGGCGAGCCTCCGTCTCGCAGTATCTCGGGAGGAACCCTTGATAGCACCCGGCACTCTCGTTGTAATTCTCTGTCAAGCACTTCACTGCAGCGCGACCCGGAAGGTTCAGCTTCTCGAAGCAACGATGTCTTGGACGGAGGAGCTGATTACCAGAGGCCGATTTTGAATGTTAGGCTGGTCTCCACTCCTTTGAGTAATGGCACGAGCAGAGTGGTCAATGGCATCTCTCGGGGCCGGCCAGGGCGCCGAATTGAACATGGACGAACTGTAGTCGTATGTGCTGATCATCTCTCTCATCTTGAGGATGAAAGTGTGAACGAAGAAAATGATGTACGAAAACCACGTCTACAGACATTCTCGTCTGTGGAGGATCCCGATAACTCCTCTGATACGGTGAGGTCTCCACCTACGAATTACAACCCGTGGCCTAACTCGTGCCTTTCTTAAGGATCCTTCCGAGCCCTCGAATGATGACATCGCTCCACCACATAATGAGGATTTCATCATTCGTGACGCTGGTGCTATATCACGCTCTTGGGGGGACTAAGTGCCCCGTTGTTTTGTTCAAAATGCTGCACGTTCATTCCGGACCTTCAGCGCCCGTCTAAGGTAGTACATTATGCTTGTCTACACTTGTATATGTATTTCCAGGTACACGAGGACTTCTGAACACCTGCACTAATCGATCTGTCGGATCTAATTTGCTTCTAATACGCATCTGGTAGTGGCGTTGCCCATACCAAGTATCCGGTCCGATTCATTGGTCAATGGTGTGGTGGGAGGCCACGTAGAACACACGATGCAACTATATTTGATCGTATGATTGGACGATACACACTGAGATAATCGTGCAGACGTAAATTTTGGGAATGATAGGTCACGAATGTCCTGTTATTTTTAGTGTTTTTCCTTGATATCGATATGGCCATCTTTGTTTTTGGGTGATCGTGGTCCTTTAAACATTCGACATATTGACAGAACAGTACTTCCAAGAATATTAATATCGCGGTTAGCGGGGGGAGAGTACGCTTCCACCACACATATGTAGGCAGTTTGGTGCCAGAAGCAGAAAGGATATCCAGAGCAGTACAAATCAAGCATCATCCATCATTTACCTCGAATCCATCGAGATTTCCTCGTTCAAAGTCATTGACCCTGCGATTCCGCCGAGGAAATAGTAGCTGGAGACAATGGTTTCATGGCCCTTGGGAATTCTCTAGGGCGATGGACGGCTCTGTTGATTTTCATCAAGACCCATGCTTTTGAAATCGATCAATACCCGACTCGGACTTGTTCCTTCGCCGCCGGATGCATACACTACCTACACGTGTCTTGTAAAACCACACGGTCGGCGGAACCAGGGATTGCGCAGGCAACCCTGGAGCTTCAGCGTAAAGATATACACTATGGACCAGATCACTGCGGATTGTTGCGACAGCTACGATGGCTCGCTTTAGCCAGCTCTAGCCTCATGTGGCTAAGAAAAAAATAGACACATGCGTCCACGTAAGGAGGACTCCACACATGTGTCGACCCTATCCCCACGTCATGTCTCATTTCAATGGCAGACAAAGGTTGTTACCACGACTTTACTAGAGTTGCTTTGTCCCGATCCCAGTGGATGGTACGCTCATATCACCAGATAAGCATCATGGCAGCTCGCCGAACCATTCGGGTGTGAAAGAGTTACGTCCGAATCAATTGTACATCATGTGTTGAGAAGAAATTAGGAGGCCTGTGAGAGTGAGATATAAGAAGATTAAAAATGGATCAAGGCATAGTTCCTGCGTAAACGTCGTGAATGGTTGCTAACCACAGGAAGTATGATGTCAGATATGCACGAATGAAGAAGGTATGCTACAGTAAGCGAATAAAATAATAAAATAGTGCAGACGTTGGTCATCAGAGGTCATGAGCAACTATATGCCTCATAATTATTAGGGATGCTAACATCTCTGTACTCTCCGTGTCAGCATTGCTAGATAGATGATCGAAACAGGATATTATACCAGCTGCAAGATGCGGATACGCCTCTTCAATAATAAGGACGCACCCGGAGGAGTTCTTATATTCTGGCTCTCCGGGTACTTTCAACGAATAGGAAGCGACATGGTGGTTACATGTATTGGTACACTGTTCACGTGCATTAAGATTCGAAAAAACACATTTCAGAAATTGGTGCCTACCGTCCATTCTTCGCCACTTCTAGTCATCCAACTCCATCGGTATACCTGGCCATCTGACCCCGTGAATTTCCTCGTCTTTGTGCTGAATGACCATAAGCACGGGTGACGTACGCATGATCGAGACTAACCTTCCAAGGGCAGATGATTCAACGAGGAATTCGCTCATGGGTATCTGAGCCCCTGATCCAAAGGATATACTTCCTAGGGAGTTGTTGGGGCCGAAGTCTAGGGCTGCCAGGGGCCTAATAGAATCTGTCGTGTACGCCTTGTCATATATTATGTATGCAGTACGTGTGGGTCCTCGAGCTGTGCATCGAAGCGCCAAACGAAGACGATCATTGATGTCCACGAAGTCTGATCCCGTCAGCTTGCCAGTCTTGTCCTCCAAGAGGTAAGGCATGCCATAGGTTGTCATGATCAACTCAAGTTATAGGTAGGATGAAAAAGGCCTTGGAGAGGGGGAAGTGGGGGAGAGATTCAGCTACAATGCGAGGTATTTCTGCGAGTAGGACGTGTCAAGTATTCAGCCGTTTCCGGCACGCATGACATGCATGTCAAGAGAATTCCATGCTATCCGGACGCTAGATTCGCACTGGCAGATAGCCGAGATTGATAGTCAAGTGGTAAGTCTACCACCTCATGAGATGCACGTTGGTTTTGGACGCTCTAACTTGCATTGACCAAGTGACCAATGGAGTCAGAAGATGGGGAAGACATACGAAAGAGGAAGCGTAAATCAAGGTGCTCGTGATGCACGCTATTCCCCGGATGAACAAAATTAACAGAGGTCGCGTAACTGTAATGACGTACTGCGGAGGAGACTGGAGGTCGCTATACAGGGGTGACCGGGATGGCTGTACTTCATCTTGATTCATACAAACTTCTGTGCTTTTCGGTACTAGTACCAGCATGCGTTCAACAGGCGCTGGGGCAACGAGGCCGCAATAAACGGGGCGTCATCACATCCTCCAAGAGATTGGTTGACGGAACCACCGTCAATGCACTAGCAAGGGAAAAGCTGATCAGGTGCTCGAAAGAAAGTAGAAGCCTGTGAGTTTCATCGCATTCGTTGACAGGAAGTTCTTGATTCTGTCTTTATTTTGATCGAGAGAGATAGAAGTCGGGTGATGCATCAACCGGAGCTGGCGATGATGTGATTATTGCATACAGATATATCTCAAAATCACATACGTATCTACAATCAAGGATCTCTCAGTGAACCGACGTGCTATGCATGCCATGTTCGTTGCCAAGAAATTGCTGGATCAAGGCGCAATCAATGCATTCATGCATTTGATCCCCGATTGGAAGCCCATGCTGAAAGAATGAGCGTCCAGTCCATACTTGTCAATCTCACGACGTACACTTGATGGTAGCTGCAAGCATTTTCTTTACGACATCAACAGATCCAATAATTGGTTGGTTGCCATTGGCAGGTGGTCCAAGAGAACGCAAAATATGATGAGTTAGTGCGGGGAAAGTGAGCTTCTAACTGCGTAATAGCGTAACGGATGAATATACAGCACCCCGCTGAGATGGTGTGACATACGTCTTCAAAAAGATCCAGCCGAATTAATCTCGTTCATAGCGGCTACCCAGCTTCTCCCTTTGGTTTGAGTCCCATCGCCGCCGATCTCTTTCACGTTCTACTTCATTATAGCTCTTCGCGTGTCGAGTAGCAGGCGGCACAGGCGAGAGACTGCGGTGAGAGAGGCGACGCCTATCGTGATCCTCGTGTTTGCTGGGTCGGGGCGAGCGCGAACGGGACCGAGTTCTATGATGGCGTCGTTCGTAGTCGTCATGGCGAGACTCGCGATGTCTCTCTTTACGAGCTTTCTTCTCCTCCTTCCGTTCGGCTTTCTTGCGACGCTTTTCCTCTTTCTCCGAAAGATGTAGTCCGTCTGTAGCAAGAGGTTGGGCTAGACCTGGGGGAGCGTCTGAAGGGGCCTTTACAGAAGGAGCAGTCCCAGAGGCAAACCCACTGAGAAATTCATTGGTACCCGACCATGATATTTTGAGGAGGATAGTACTCACAGTGCTGCAGCAAGCGCCTCAGCTTCAGCTTCCTTGATTTTTCTTATTTCTTCATCCCTCTCAGCATCAGTCCTTTGGTCTCTGTTATACCAGTGGATATCCTTGTTCTTCTGCCACCTTCCAGTTGGGGCATTGATACTGTGGCCCAAATAGTTCTACTTTGGCGATTACCCACAGCAAGAACAACGTGTGACAGTTGACGAACCTCTCTGTCTTTATCTGCAGAAACATCCGACCATTTGAACTCTGCCTGACCTCCTCGAGTCCCTCCCCGAATTGGTTCAAACATTAGGATTTGTGGGTTGGTTGCGAACCTTGCACAACAGGTTTGAACAGCGTGGGAAATGGTCGAACCTGTATATGCCTAATTAGGAGTTACCCCATGTTTCATTTGAAAAGGTTATGCCGACAATCTCCCTTATCCGAACCTTAGGCATTTCTTTTCGGCCTCTATTATATAACCGCTATCTTGGCGCCTTGTCCCTTGTGGACACGTGTATAACTCTGCATGGCTTAGAGGGTTGACGCGGACGGACTATACGCCCGGATTTCCGCAGTCTCCGAGCCTTCTCTCTCGATTGCTCTATCCTTTATATGTCGCGATAGCGGGCGCCTGGCCTCGGTGTGAAGCTGCATTTTCTCAATCTCATCATTCTCACATTCTTCAAAGTCTAACACGAAACCTTCTGCTCATACGGAATAACACGCTGATGTGACGACACGACCCGTCAGTTTGGTACTTTCTTCTAGAGCATATCATTCCGCTTTTGCTTCGCTGTTTAACCTGTTTTTGGCCGCCCTGCAAGATGCCAAATCCCGGTCGCAGAACCGAAGTCATGTTTCTCATAAGGCGTGTTGCAAAGGTCAGGCCCATCGATAGTAGATCTTACTGGCATGGATCGTTATGCATATGACGCGTAATAGTCGCACGGAATCACGGAAGACCCAGTGAAGGATGACTTTATGACTCCTGGCATGCAGCTTCCAGCCTTATGGCCATTTGGTAAGCGTAGCGTATTGCTAAGTATCAATATATCTGCGATACAAGTAAATCTGCGCTTGTGGTGAATCAAACGATGTGACGAGGCCCCGGCGAGTTGCAGTATCATTATAATTTCAGTTCAAGGACTGCTTTGCTTTTGAGAACCGTTGCCTTTGTTGCAAAGAATTCTCATGTTCTTAGGCCTAAAGTTGGAACATTGGTTTCGAGTTTTTCACCATTATTATTTGCTGCCATGTTCTTCTGTTACTTCTGCCATCATCATCTTTTCGTCTCAATACATTGTAACGCTCGACACATCATGCAACTCGGATGGTTCATTTCGAACGCAAATTGGTCCCATGTAAACACATTATTCATCCCGTCAAGTTTGCAAGTTGTGCAGACGTGCTAAACTAGGTCCTGCCCTTGCAACCCAATATCCATGCCCACAAGTTAGGCCTTCTATTAATATTCTGTATGACTCTTGGAGTCTTTCCACCATGGTCCTTCTACGTTCATATCGACCAAAGATCTTGGTTTAATCGAGGCAAGTGACCAAGCTGTCCTCTCATTCACGAGTGTTCACAATCACTACATCTATCGACATCGGTGGTGAAACCTACAGACCACGATGACCCGCATACGAGCTTCGGCGCGTCACTTATCCTCATCCAGATAAGGCACCGCATTGCTAGTCCGATCAAAACAACCGGAATATTTTTCCGAGAGAGCACAAAGAAAAAACTGTCCATCTTTAGCATGGAAAGGTGTCGGACTACATGATGACTGCGTTGACTGTGAGTCGGTGAGTGCTTGTTGCGTATTTTGTGTCTGATGCCAGTTTATCGCGGAATCTGATTGGAATTTTGTCATTTGTCATCAACAGTCACGGGGTGCACGGGCCCTCGTGGCAAGAAACGGGAGTTTTGCTACATGTGGAAATAGCCGAGCAGAACCTTCGTGTGCTCCTCAACCATCGTTTTATCTGTCGCGCAAACGCCAAACGCCCTCCGTCCCGTCCATTTATACGTCATCCTTGACGATGAGCAAAAAGGGTAACAAAACACAGCAACCAGAGACTAGCTACGCAGAGCGTGATGTCGTGCTAGCCAAAGTACGCGGCTTTCCGCCATGGCCAGGCATGGTATGTCGCGTCGTTTGAACTCCATTGGAACACAGTTCACGTTAATGGCATATGCAGGTCGTGAACCCCGACAAAGTTCCTCCCATCGTGGCGAAGGAGCGTCCAGCAGGCAAAAAAACAACGTTCTATTGTGTCAGGTTCTTCCCCGCAGGTGACTAGTATGTCAATATTATTCGTTATATTTTGCTCTGTTGAACCTTGGCATCTAGTGCCTGGCTTGTATCCAAAGATATCTCCAAGCTGAAAGAACATGAGATCGAGGCATTCATCAATGAGCCTCACAAGAAATCTGGCGACCTTATGACAGGCTATCGGATTGCACTAGACCCCGTAAAATGGGAGAAGGAACGCGAAACAGCAGATTTGGCATTAGTGGAGCAGGAGGACAATGCCCCAGTTGATCAGCTTGAGAGTGACATTGAGGGCGACGCGGCAAAAAAAACAGCCAAATCGAAGAAACGAAAGCGGGATTCCGAGGCACCTACTCCAAAACCCAAGGCCAAACCCAAAACTAAAGGCGAGAAAAAGGCTCCCTCAGCCAAGGGGAAGAGGAATGGCACCAAGTCGAAGGAACTGGTTGAGTCAGAAGACGACGGCGAGCCAGAAGCTGAGGCTGAAGAGGACGAGGAGGCAGGATCAAGTGCTAAGGCAGCCCCTCCGCCATCTAAGAAGCCTAAGCGGGAGAAGGATGATGATGTCGATCGTATGTTCATCCTTCTCCAATATCCGCCACTACGTACTCATATTTTCCTTCAGCTGCCTTGGAACAAGATATCGAAGCCAAAAAAGTTCGAGAATGGAGACACAAATTGCAGAAGGCGCTTTTGGGGAACAAAGGGATGCCTCCCGCTGAAGTAAATCCCTTGTTATCGGCTAATCAGTCGTTAATCAACAATTTTGCAGGATATGCCCGCTCTTGATCAACTTTTTGCGACCATCGAGAATTACGACCATCCCAACCTCATACAGTACCTTTCAGTGCGTCCTCCTTCCATTATACATGTTGCAGCGTGTACTCATCACTGCTATTACTCTAAGTTTTCCAAAATCGGCAAGGTTATGCGTCACATTGCTGCTCTATCTACGGAGAAGGTTCCGCGCGACGACGAATTCAAGTTCCGGACACGAGCGAAGTCGATGGTTGACAAATGGCACGCTATTCTTGGCGCCAGTAAGGGAAATGAGAATGCGGCTGAAAGTGCTGTTAACGGTGTATCGGCAGATACTGGTGCTCCTGCAGAGAAGAAAATTGTTGATAACAATCAGCCATCTCCAGCGGAGAACGGCGCTTCCGTCCCTGTCGCTGGTCCTCCTGCTGCAGATGCATCATTGGCTGACATTGCGATGACAGACGCATGAAACATTATTGGGCCTCCTTGATGTATTGAAGTGTTGTCTTTGTTCTTCTACCTATTCTCTTGCTCTCGCCCTCGCGATCGAGGCTCGTCAACTGTACCATTTGCACGCTCGTCGCTGAAGCTATTTTACATACTTACATTCTTCCTGACGACATATGTCGGTACATTGCTTTATGTTATGCTCCCAATGTCATGCTACGTTGTATGCCTTTCCATCGCATGCTTAGATGAAAGTGTTAACGTTGAACTGTAAGGCAGGCCAAGATTAGTAAGCTACGGGCAACTTTAATCGTGTCCAAGACATGGGCTCAATTATGCTCGACCTCCTCAAATTACCCTGCCGACGCAGGTTCTCAGCAGTACATGGATCATTGCATTCGTGTTCATATATCAAGCATTTATACCCTAGAAGCCAATTAATAATCAATGTGGACACATGTCGCCAGAGGCGTACACAATGCAGTAGTGTCCGAGGTTATGCAAATTCTTCTAGCAACATCCAGGAGACAAAATCAGAGAGCTTACAAGGAGACAAAGCGACCTCAGGTGATTTGACGTTCTACTTCGTAGTCATGCGTTCGTTGATGTTGGTACAGAGAGCACTTCATCTTCAGCAGGTATTGCCCATTTCTACCACAGCTTTGAAGAGATTTCTTGAAAGCATCCTGTAACTTTAGACACGCAAACGCTGAAGGACCATCCTGCTTTCGAACCACAGGAACTTCCAGACTTACCACGTTTTCCCGGTAAACCAACCATCCACATATTCCCGGAAGATATCACAACGTATCTCCAGCCATTAATTTCGCGTCAGTGGAGAGTCTATCCTGTTAAAAGGAGCCTTGATGTGCTCTGCTTGCATAGACATTTTGAGTTCAAGGGCTTCGCCGATGTCATGGACTTTGTTCATGGGGTTGCGGACATTTCACGGGAAGAAAGGGCACGTACCAAAAGCCCTTATATATTCTCCCGAGCAACTGACTTGCATTCAAAAATAGCATCACGCTCGAATCGTGCTCGAATATAGCACCGTCGCCATTTCGACGCACACGCATTCAGCATACACCTTCCACCGCTTACCGGATGGCAAATACGAATCCAGGAAAGTCCCAGGGCTCACGCGGCGCGATGTACGTTTTGCTATGAAGATAGAGCAGTTGCATGAGACTTTCAGGTCGCAAGGACGCATGCTGGAGTCCGTGTCGGTGGCCATTGACAAGCAGCAGCACCGGTCTATGAACACATTGCTACAGAGATACGGCAAGCCTCAGACATTCGTGAAGATAGATGATCCAAACAAGGCAGCTTGCGATACGATGGAAATTCAGGACAAGGCTTGACTTGAACGATGTTCCGGCCTCTATTTACACGGGTATCGAGGCCTCAAAACTATCGCAGGGAAGGAGTAGCAGCGCCCCAGATGTATGAAACGGCACAGAGCGATGCCATACAGATTGTTATAAATATCACAATATTCCGCTATTGCATTGGCTTGGTCGTTGGACGCAGAAACTTCAAGTCATTGGTATACACTTCATTCTGCTCAGCCCACGAACACGCCCCGATTAAACATTTACCTCACACTGTCGAGCCCTGATCATGACCCTATCTCATGGCATCAGAATGGTCAGAGTTGCAGACATTTTCAAATATCGTTATACCATTCTCTTATACGTACAGGATTTCTTATCTTTCAAACACTGTAGAGAAAGTTTAAGAAAATTAGGGTCGCACAGAATGTCAGCGTGCATAACACATGTTCACCCCGATGTCCAAGTCCCAGTCATCGCATATCTTAGGCGCCCCACGTGTCGCTTTCCTCATCTCCATATCAGATCTACGATCTTTTTGTAGTCATCGTAGGCCTCCTCCTTGAACACTATGCGCTCAGCGGCGAGATCATGCTGCATATGCAGTTCGCTTGTGGTCCCACTAAGGGGAACGACGCTGTTTAGTTGCGCAAGCTTGAAGAGTACCTGCGCAGGCGTAACGTCCATTTTATGGCCAAGAGAAGTAGTGTACGGGTGAGTCAATAATCCAGGAGAGCCGGTCAGTGTCCAAAACGACCTATATGACTGGCAATCAACAAAAGACTGCACGATCCGAAACTGACGCACTGGTAGATGATTCCATTCTCCTTGCAGTATGCCCAGACCTCTTTGTCCCAGGCATTGCCTTCATACCACCTGTTCTGTACGATCTGCACCTTTCTTTCCTTATCCAGTTCCTTCAGGACTCCGACATCGTAGACGTTGCTAATGCCAATGGCGCGCACAGTCCCTGCGTCCTGTGCAGCCATAAGCGTGCGCCAAGCTTCGATTGTTAAAGGCACTGTGCGAAGAGGAGAATGGAGAAGGTAAGCATCGAGGTAAGAAGTATGCAAGTTGGCCAGCGATTTAGAGAGTGAGCTTTTGATCTGGGTAGGAATACTGTCTCGGGGGTTATATGGGAGGGGCTTGGTAGGATCTTGACCAGAGAAAGGGGTAAACCTGGAGGAAGCTTCCACTTCAGGCTGCTAGAGAAACTTCGAGCGAAGTGCGCGTACTTTGTTTGAATGTAAATATCCTCCCGCTTTATATTATGCTTGTCTTGGAGGATCTCCAAGGCTTCTCCTACAAGATCTTCCCTATTATTTAAGTCTAATATCAGATGACCGAATGAAACGCGTGCAGGCTGCAATAACATACCTGTAATGTTTTGGCTGGCAGGCTAGTACTCAATGGTTAGACGAACACAACGAAATCGACCTGGGTACCCACCTGTATCTACAGCTCGGAAGCCTTGGAGGAAGGCGCTTATTACAAGCTGAGCTGTTTTCTCTCCCTTCCTGACTGCCAATTCAGCACATCGCACCCCTGTCCGCCTAGATGCAACTGGTGCTCACCATGCTGTCCCATAAATCAACTTTGGTGCTAGATTCATGATAGGAGTTGATTTCAGAAGCTTGAAAGTTCTTTCAGTGCTTGTAGAAGCATGGGGCTCATAGGGCGGCGTTTAAGACGCTAATAAAGCATACACCACTATCTTGCACTAGTGCTACAGGCTACTCATGATAAGCGACGACGTCATTGTCATGCAAGGTCTTAAAGATAGCTTTCCACGAGAACCCGTGCAATTCCCCCTGCACATGTAAAGAATGAGATATGATGTCTCAGGCCGCAGGAAACGTCCAATATACGATGCACCAAAAACCAATCAGAATTTATGACAGGTGGATCTCGGCACTCAAAAGTGAACGACCTTCTTCGTTTTTTGGTTGCCGGCAGAAGTGCCGAAGGTTTTCACCATTGGTGTATACGGTCCAGCCTGTACACCAGCCTTTTTTCTTGCTCTCTCGTCTTTCTTTATATCCCTGTCTACTTCCACATTCTTCCGCCCCAAAGTGTGGAAGTCGTCTTCATCTGCACCAGCACCATGACCCATCCCAATGAACGTTGCGGTTCCAGATTGAGCTGCGCAACATGAATGTTACTCGGTTGATCACGGTAGCTCGTGTTCAAATACATGCCTTGCTTCCTTAGTCCACAGTCCTTGGCCAAATGAGACGTTTCGCCACATAGTTTACAGCAACCTCCGTTTGGGTAAACACCCTTGTCCTTGTTTTGCGGACAAGATGATACCAAGTGGCCTTTGCCATTGCACACGAAGCACGATGCGAAGGGAAGTGGATTGTGAGGGTCTTCTGGTGCCTTGCATCGCGAGAGATTGTGCTGGGTCGAACCGCAACTAACGGAACCAAAACGATACTTTGTCCATCTAGCAAAGGGACAGAAGCAGGAATAGAACGTACCGATAACATATCCCAACTCTACTTTGTCTGCCTGGCCCATCACCACTCAGGGCTTTATTAGGATTACGCGTTGTCGGACAGTCTCTTGCAGCGTGCCCTTTTTCACGACATGCAAAACAAGTTGTGTCTGCGTGTCTCTCCGCAATCCGTTTCTGGCGTCTCGATTCGGAGCGTTGAGCAGCATCAAGCCGAACTGAAAGCTTTCAGAATGAAGAAACATTTGTTCGTAATGATAGATCTACCTTTAATTTTCCGTTGACCCTTCGGTTTCTTCTTCAGCGCAACCTTTGCCTCTCCAGAACTCACTGCGTCTTGTTCCTTGCCTTCAGTAGATCGCTCCTTCTCGCCGTCATTGTCACCACTTTCTTTTGGTTTCTTTGTCCGTTTTCTTTTCTTTTTTGGAGAAGCCTGATCACTGTGAGGCTGGCTCTCGGATGACAGAGTGGAAGTTGAAGCTTGTGGTTCTGCTGGTTCTTCGGCAAGTGTATCGTTAGTGAAGCCTGCTTCCACATACGTCCGTTTTCGACCAAAATTTGTGATTCGTGTCATCGTTGGCAATTCTCAGCACGGCGCATGTGGTTTGCCAAGTGTCGAAGTAAATGCCCTCCAGGGCCCCGAACCTAGCAAACTTCTGCCAATCAGTGTTCGGGGTCCTTATATTGGACTCCACACGTAGATCTACTAATAGAAAAAGTTCATCCATTGCAATAACATCACGTGAATGGCACAGCACTACTACTAGAAGAGTAGATCTAGTTGGTTTGTCCCGGTAATGGTAAGACCCCTGACAACCAGCCAATAGGCTGGTATTCTGGTATCAACTCAATCGACTTCTGAATTTTCTGGGCCCACTCATCGGCTTCTTTCTGCAGCATACGCAGCACTTCAGACTGTTGGAGAACTCGGTTCTGCGCGGCCGCATAACTCAAGAAGATCGTATCAACGGTGTGTTGCATAACTCAAGAAGATCGTATCAACGGTGTGTTGCATAAATACGCTGTTGTACTGCTCGTGTGCGTCAACCGCGACATCGTCGATCGACAGCTGACATATCCCAATCAATGCCTGAGCACATACAAGGCAAAGTGATGGCTCATACCACACCACACCCTGGTATAAGTATGCATACACTGTGACAATTGTAGAAGGGTAGTTTTTGATACTCAGCGGGGATTACCAGGGGCTTCTTTTATTGATACTCAGCAGGGATTACCAGGGGCTTCTTTGTTATTATTTTACTAATGAT